>LOEQ01013118.1:0-13640 GCA_001685075.1 Bramus lutescens | reverse complement strand
CTTCTTGAGACGCAGCTGTTTTCACTAGCTTAGGGAATTACTAATGGATGTTGAACACAACTGCAATCTCTAAATATCTACCTCCGCCTGTTAGTATCCAATGGCCTGGGTTCCCAAAGTTTGAGTAGCTTATACGTGAAACAGTTTTTGCCTAGATATGTCTCACAATAACCAAAGCATAGTGACAGCAAACGCAAATTTTACCAATATTATCTTATGTTAAAATTAAGACAACTGGAAAAGAGACGTGAGAAAATGATACAATTATCAACAAAAGCCTGAAGAAGCAGAATCTCAAAGGGAAACAATATTCAGATTCAAATGAGATCAAGATAATAGACTGCCTTTCTTAAAGAATAGCTGGAAAGAATAAAAATTATATAAACTGAAATTTTTAATTAATGCTATTATACAAATTATATCATCTGGCTAAGGGCAGAATATTACATGAAACTTTAAAGAAGAACCGGGAAGAAAATCAGACAGTTGAATAGGAAAGTCTTTCCTATTGTTGAAAATGCAATAGAAAAAATTTAGAAAATGCAATATAAAAAGAGAAGCCTTTGATGGAATACTACAGTCAGTAGGACAGGGAAGGCCACGAGACCAGCTGATAGTCAGTGATCTCACAGATCCCACAGTATCTGCTTTAAAGTACCTATACTCTAACAAGAATTGATGAGCAGAAAAATAAGGAATAACAGAGGAAACAATGCAAGATAGAAAGTTAAATAAACCAGGCTCATGCAAGCAAGACTATGCAAGTGGCAGCAAGGGAGATGGCTCCGTTGGGTAAGAAAGTTTGCTGTGCACGCATGAGGGTCTCAGGTCAAATCCTTAGCACCCATTCCCATTACCCATGTTAAAAAAGGGGTCCCAAACACTCGGTGTGTGATTTAGATTTACACCTTCAATCTCAGGACTCTGAAGGTAGAGGCAGACTGTGAGTTTTAGAACAGCCTGGTCTACACAAGCTCCAGACCAGCCAGGGATATATATGTAGTAAGACCCTGCTTCAGAAGAAAATAATAATAAATAAGATTATGAGATGGCCTAGAATACCTGTATCCCAATGCTGGGGGTACAGAGACAAGCAGATCCCAGGAACTCTTAACCAGCCAGGCTAGACTGTATGTACTGCAAGCTCCAGGTTCAGTGTGAGACTTTGTCTCAATGGAATAAGGCAGAGAATGACAAAGCATGGAGTTCTGGCTTCCACGGGCACGCGCGCGCGCACACACACACACACACGTGCGTGTGCACACACATTAAAATGGTTTTTATTGAATAGATCAGTAGTTCTGCAACTTGTATTTTGGGCAGCAGACAGTGTATTAGAAAAGCCTATAAATTTGCATACTTATATAAATCAGTGCTCCCTGGAAGGATGCATTCTTACAGGTCCTTGCTTCACCCTACCATTTTATGGTACAATGGAGAGTTAGGAGTCGGTAGGTAGCCCAGGTTCTTTAGATAATCATAAATTCATGAAGAAGAGAGGACAGCAAGACCATCTGGAACACAGCTGTTGACAAGATGCTATGTGCTTCTTGTTGTTTTAGACATTAAAAAAAAAACAGCACTAGTCAGGTGAATTAAAAGAAGGAAGAAGAGCTGAAGGATGGCACAGTGGTGAAGAATAACATGTATTGCTCCTGCAAAGGTCCCAAGTTTAGTACATGGCATCCACACAGTAAGCTTCAGGGGCATCTGATGCCTCTGGTGTCCCTGGACACCTGCACTTGTGTTCACATATTCACAATAAGGAACACACACATGCACATTTTTTTAAATTAAACACGAAGAAGGGAAAAATGAAAGGTTATCATCCTCTTTCCAGTACTCCATCTTTTCTCTCTTTGTATTTCTAGATCTACTGTACCCACAAAAATCAGAGACCATGGAGTCGTTGCTAGGGATTGTTTAATAGGACCTGTAAGCAGTGCTAGAGTAATTGGAGCATTTTGCTCAAGAAGAAGACAAAGTGACAATTTCAAGTGCAATTAAAGTCCTCACACTGGATTTACTTGTACTTAAGGCAAGGGCTCTGTCTAAAGAGGATAATCGCCAGTACTAGATAGAAGAGGGATGCAGCCCGAGGAAAATCAGCAAGCGTTACCATTAGTCAGCACTTAGGCAGCTCTCATTACCACTGAAATAACGTGTAAAAGCTGAGGAAGACAGCCACCTTCAAAATGATGAAAGCAAAAATCAAACTCTTACAAATACACAAAATTCAGTTTGTTATTGGAGTAATGGAAGATTGAGAGGTGAGATAAATGACAATAGTGATGATGATGATGATGATGATGATGATGACCTGTACTGTTTAATTAGCATAGAACAGTGAAAAAATTCATTAAAATAATGGCAGGGTCTTGATCTTGTAGCCCATGATAATGGCCCAGTAGTACAACCATGAGAAACTGATAGACATCAAGGAATTGGAATTGAGTAAATGGTCACCAGAGATGAAAGAGTTACGGGGGGGTGGGCTAAAGTCCTATGGGAGGTGACTTGCTGAGAAGGAGGGTTGAAGCAGCCCAGACAACCTCCAGAAACAGCTCCAGCTGAGAAAGGACTGGGTCACACCCCCTTCACTGGCAGCAACTCCTATGTACTTGCATATTGTAGTGACCGTAGTGTAAGTGGTACTCAAAACGAGATGCAGCCTATGCATCCCTGAACATTTCATATTTAAAAATTAGAAAGAGTGGACTAACTTTCAACTGGTATATAGGTCTTTACAAAAATAAAAACTATTTTATTGAGACAAGTTTTCCTGGAGTTCTAGGTAAGATCTATGAACGTCATGAGTTAACAGACAGTGGGCAGATTACAGTTCCTGCAGTCATTTCATTAACACACACTAGGAGCTCGAAAGAGAACTACTGACCATGCTCCTAGCATTGTAAATATTTGGTGGGGAGTACAGAGTGTGATTCAGTCCATTTTAGGGTCCACTGTCTCCATTTACAGCACAAGGGCTGCGTAGAAACAAAAGGTACATTATCCTCACCCCGTGGGATGCAAAAACGTCACTAAGGAAAACTAGGCTTCACCTGTGAGTAAAACGCAGCTTGGGCTTTATGGAAACACAGCAAGGTTCGAAGTTTTCTCTCTTAAACCCGTCAAGGGTTGTTGTGCTATCATTACAATGCTCCAACTTCCAAAATTCAAAAATATGTCTCTTAAGATAGCTTTCTGGCAGACTGAATTATGGGAATGTTTTTTAGTACAAAGGCCAAATGATTTTTCACAATTCACTTAACAATTTTAGCTTTCCTGTTGTATGACAAATGACCATAGGGAAAGTTCATTCTAAACTACATAAAAAAAAATGCCTGTGGGTACTGCTAGAAGGTGAACAGTAAATAACCCATTTGTGCAACTCCCCTCTCTCCTGTTTTCTCAAAAATATCTATTCTTAGTTGTTTGGGTTTTTAACATTTTTTAAAATGAGAAAATTTATGCAACTAAAAAGCAAAGAGCCATTGGATAAAAGTTTTGTTTGACATTGTTTGGTTGGTTTATAATTTTGACACAGAGTCTCTTACAGTCCAGTCTGGACTTCACCTCACTTTGCAGCACAGGATAGCTTTGAAATCCTCATTCTCCTGCCTTTACCTTCCAAATTACCAGTGAATACCTCCCCATATCCAAATAAAAACTGATTGAAGAATATACCCTTTTACAATGCGGTAGCCCAAGGTAGGGCTCAATATACAAGAGGGCTTCTCTTCTAAGGAATATAACATGCAACAAAGAAAGGCAAAAAAGTAAGAAAAAAATTGACTAACCTAACCCACCTGAGCTCGGCTCACAGGGGTCAATGTCCTCATCATCACTGGGACACTCTGCTGAGGCCACAAGGATATCATCTGAGGTCTGCAAAGGAATCACAGTGGGCAGGTTAATTTAAAGTGTCATAAGAGATTGTCTCTGTCTCATTTACAAGTGCAACACAGTTGTGTTTACATTACAGGCTGAGAAGCTAAATTCATTATTTTTCTTGCCCGAGACATGAGATAGAGAACTGACACTCACGAACATGTTTCAGACCTCCCATGGAAGTATCTCCATGTACAACAGATCTTGATTACAACTTATTGACATGTGGACATGGAAATGGTGATCTTTAACTAGTAGACACCCGACGATTCAGCTATCATGAGACACTACAGACCGGAGCACGCAGATGTTTAAAATAAAATATCCTGGCAGAAACAGACGATTTGAGACTGATTATAGCCCTGGAGAGCTACAGTGTATGCACCAGTAAGCTTTATGCGTACTTGTGCTTGGCTTCTTCAAGCAGAACAGCCATAGCACTTGATACATTTGTGAACAGGTAGTTCAATAAATCATTGAGATGTAGGTTGTCATCACTGGGAAATACAGATTAGATAGAATATTACATGTACTTTTTAGATCCAAAATGAAGCAAATATAGCTCATTTAAGATATCTTCAGTTTTTAAAATTTTATACTCAAATATCATTTTTACAATGTTCAGACAGTAGATGCTGTTTCCTCATTGTGCTTTCCATCATCAAGGTTTCATAGTAAATAAAACGTGTGTGCAGAATTGGCTGGGAAATGGTGACCATTTCCTCTGTGACATTATAGTTGCTTCAGTGCACTTACAGCCAAAAAGATAACTGTCTCTGTAATAAAAACCAGAGTGTGTAAATCCTAGCAGTTAGTAACATAATCAACACACTGGCAAGCATCAAAGGTTGCTCTTTACTGCCACTTACGTGCAGTAATAAACTCAGAGGAGTTACTGCATGGAATTTGTGAAGGTTTACATCAGATTGGGCTGATGCTAAGGTAAAACAGACCAAATCCATGGCGCAAATCACATTTGCAGAATGTTCAGGAGATTTCGGCGACTCAGAAGATGCTTGAGAGCAAACCGGTGCTGTCATTTAACAGGAACTGGACTAACACTAAAGTCATTAGGAGTCAGAGATAAAGATTTAAAATCAATTTTAAGAAAACTGGAGACAAGGAAGGAGGGACTTCAATGCTTAATAAGGTTTAAAAATCTTTCAAACCCAGAGTCTTTAGTCCATAAAGCAGATTCTTTTCCCTTGTTGATTCTTTGCAATATACCTTGAAATCAAAACAAGTCTTTAAGCAGCATACGGGCACAGGTTTATTTTGTTGTGCTCCTAATTCTTAAGAGTTTCTGAATTAATGCACTCCCACCCCCATGTTATTTTAAAGAAGGAATTTCAAAATGCCAGATTTTATGGAAGCATGGTTGTTCACAGAGAAAGGCATCAGGCAGTGGTGTGAACAAGCATAGTTGTTTATAGAGAAAGGCATCAGGCAGTGGTGTGAACAGCACTTTACCTCTCATTGATATGAATTTTACCAAAGACCCATTTGGGCTTTTGGCACAGGTTCATCTTGCCGAATAGCACCCATATGGGTGATTTGGTATCATGAGATTGAATTAGGCATCCTTTTGTGCAATCAAATCACTATATCCCAGAGTAGATAGTGGGCTTTTTCCTAGGGCCAACATTTAGCAGGAAGCTCTTATCCTTACTCAGAATGGGAACTCTTTCAATATAATCAAAATTAAATTAATAATCACAGTTACAAGAGAAGTTTACATTTTCATGAAGAATGCTAAATGTAGCTATGCAACCATTAACTGTCACTATTGCAATGCTTTTGATAAGGGGAGGAAGAAATGAACATATTCCTTAGGTCAGTTGGTCTCATCCCAACAGTGATATTGCTTTTACATCTCCTCCTGCATCTGGAGGGACATTTGGTGATATTTGGAGGTATATGAGGTTGTTACTGCTGGGATATTGGTGCCAGGCTGTTACAATGGGTATCTATTCATTAGAGATTTGGGGTGCTGTGCAATGGTCTAACATACACTTTATGACTCATTCAGCAGGAATTATCATAAGTGCTAAAATTAGGGAACCCTGCTATTAAAATATGATCATTGACATGCTTTATTTTTCTTATCTGAAAAAATGAGTGTAATATACATTGATTTTAAGAAACAAACAAATACATGGGAAGCACTTAGAATATGATCCCATTGTGTTAATGAAATTTTCAACATTATCAACACAATTTTAATAGCTCATAAAGAGGGAACTGTTTTAATTAAATCACTTTGAACTATATTTATGAATAGTATAGTTTCCAATTTTTAAGGAAAAATTATACGTACAAATTATTTTCAAATGGAAGATTCACGTTAGCAATTATATTAAAATTTGATATATTCAGGAATATTTAAACTTCTGTCTTTATAGTCTAGGTTCAAATCATTACTTAAGCAAACAAATATAAGTGAGGAGGATTGCTTATGAAAATGACTTCATGACTACCTATGTACAGGTCCTTAGACACTGTACTATGCAGGCTAGTTGCTTAGGTAATTTAGGTAATGCAAATCAATCTACTTAAAGCTATTTTCTTTAGGAATAATTCCATTTTTTTAAACAGAAAATATTGTAATTGTCTGTGTCACTTTTCATAAAACACTCTATGTACAATGCAAAATCTTGTAATTGTATCTTGTGTAGCTCCCTTACAGTAAAATGAATCACCAGACAAATATGCCTCTTTTATAAAATAGATTTTAGGTTTCAATGTACTTTACTGGTATAGTGCATGTATATTCTTGATTGTTTATATATAAATACATATATAATATATACATATCATTAAAAACTAAAAACAAGTGATCCTTTTGTGAGTGGAATTCTTGAATTAATAGATTCCTCTACTGAAATCTCCATGATATGAAAAATCAGGAAGCAGCTCAAGGAAGGAGAGAAAAACCCCTCAAATTTCATTCAGGAGGTTAATTTAACCAAACAGTTTTCTAGCCAAAGTGGTGTATTTGAAATTTAGTTCACTGTGCTTTGAGCTACCTTTCTGTAACTTACTGTTGAGAGTGTGGTATTAAAAACCTCAGGTCTGTCACATTAATCAATTCTGTTCTTTAGTAGTCTTTTGGTTGATGTTTATTACCTTTTTCAGAGAGTCAACCCACTGTAAGAGTCAGAATAGCTATCAAGCGAAAGTCTTAGCCTTATGCAGCAGTAGCAGTCCATTTAGATAAATGCCCTAACTGTGCCGTTAACCACTCACAGGTCAAAGAATCATGCTGATGCTCCCTCATAGCGAGATGGCTGTGCCTGAGCATGGCAAGCTTCTATTGCTATTTCAAAAGTCCACAAAAACTAGGCCTCCATACCTTTAGTCAAAGCAACATGGAATGAATGTGAGAAATAATCAAAACGTAATCTATCATGTTCTGCACCTGAACACATATGTATAGGACTCGGGGAAATGTAGTCAGGAGCCACGAGCCCAGTTTACCTAAAAGTTAAGAGTACCAGAGGAGACTACTTGATGGTTTACAAACTATAATGACACTGACTCTCTTATTTCACAAGGAGTTTTCCCTCACCCCATCATTTGCAGTATATATGCTACTTGCCATAAAAAAACCCACACAGCTCAAATGTGTTTGTTTAAAAAGCTAGATGGTGAGTGAATGAACAGATTTTGTGTCCCTGCTAAGAAGAACAATATTTCTAGATGTCATTTTCATGGTGCGTATTTGTGCGGAGCACTGGTCCATGTCAGTAAAGACAAGTACATGAAACGCCAACCAGAACAACAAATATGCTTGTGAGAAAAAGGGAAAATTCCAAGTGTGTAGTCCAGATACCTTATTGATTCCTAAACTTGAATGTAAACATTCTTTCCAAACTGCAATAGTTTATTCTTCTGTACATCATACATATACATACACATATACACACGCATCTATATAAACCTAAAATGTAAATGAAAGAGGTGCTGCTATTTGTGTCATAGAAGTACTTGCTAAAACAACAACCAGAACCTACCCATGTGCATATTCATTTACCCAGTTTGAATATGGGAACTTCGCTATTCATGAATATTTATGACAAAGCTTACACACTTCTGAAAATAGCCAGCTTTCCCATTTCTTTAATGTTCTTTTCCAATTGATACCCGAGGCAATTACAAAAAACTGACCATAAATCATCTCTCTGCCTGGGGTGAAGAAAGACTTGAAAGCTATTCCATTTTCTCCAAGAATTTTTCAGTTGCTTAAAATGTAGGCAATGATTTCAGAACAGTTAAAGTGGGACTGAGTAGCAAGGCTCCAGCATGGTGAAGAGACTTACTCACATTAACACTTGACACTAGTGGTCATAACAGGCAGTGTGGACACGTGCATAACGTTGCAGCCAGTGCATTGTTGGGAAGAGAGAACAACATTGGCTCCCGCCTAATGAACAGGTATCACCGTTTCAGCTAATTTTATAACGCAATAAAACCTTCAAGGAAGAAATGAGATGTAAGAAAACTTTGAAACTAAATTATTGCTTTTAAATAAAACGGCACATTTATTTTATTATTTCTTTGAACTACTGCTTGCTTTTATTCTCATATAGTATTTCCAATTTTAGTGAGAGCATATTTGGAGGATCAGAAAAGTATCTCAAAAATATATTTCTTAATTATCAGAATTTGGGGGTGTAAGACCTTCATATCTTACTGGTAGTGAAACACAGGTGAAGGAAGAGAAACTAGAGAATGGTAGTTCAATGTCCCATTTTATTTGCTTTCTGGACAATTTTTGAAGCGATTTAGGCTATTTCCAAATTAAATACTGGCAGATGTTTACAAATGTAAATTGCGGCTTTTTGATGGTGTTAAAATGAATCTCTAGCCCCATTATTGAAAATGAATAGACTAATTAGTCACACAGGTTAAACTGAAAATCCTTTTTGGTAATGAGGCCAAAACATAATTTATTGCTGTAGCATGCCAGCGGTGGATAGCTTCAGTCAACAGAATTCCAAAATCCTTGATTTCACTTTGGGCATGTAACATGTCAAGAAACAAAACAACGAGTCACTGAATAGTCACAGATTTTCTTGTACTGAGACAGACTTTAGCAATCATTCACGTAAGCTCTTCATATTATGTAAGAAATCTAGAACCAGAAAAAATACTAAAACATAACCACAATTATATGTCTCATTAATGAGAGTATCTACACCTGCAGTAAATGGTAATCATCTCTTACTCCAGACATCTATCCATTCAACCATGCATCCATACACACATGTATCCACCAATCCCAAGCCACTGATTTGAAGGAGCTTACAAAGATGCATGATAAAATTAATTTAAAACAAGTGAAAATATGGCAGAGGGAGAAATATCACAGTAGGAAAAAGAAAACACTACAATTATTAAAAAAAGAGTTACATATACAAGGAGACACATGCAGCTGTTTTATTCTTTGGAAGGGGATCAAGCAGAAAAAAATAAAGACACTAAGGGGAGAAAAATATAAACTCTAGACTTCTATTTTTGAAAGTCCTATTATAAAAATCTTTATCTCAGCACACGTGTTGTTTTATTTTTTACTTCTATGTTTTAAAATTTAAATTTTCCTATTTTATGTAAATAAGTTTTTTGTCTGTATGCATGTATATAATTTTCAAAGGTGTGCTTGATTCCCATGGAGGTCAGAAGAAGGCCTTAGAGCTTACAGGGAATTGTGAGCTATCCTGTTGGTATTGGGAATTGTGCTGAGTCCTCTTGAAGAGCAGAATGTGCCCTTAACCATTGAGGTGGTTCTTTAACCCCTATTGTTTTTAAGTAAATTCAGAAAATTATTCCTTTACTTGTACCAATCTTACAGTTTAATGTTTTTCTAAGAACTCTCTGAACATAAACATGTAGCCAAATTCTTGGCACAGAGGGCAAAAAAGTGAATTATTGAATCTTTACTGTCTTTTAATTTACTTGAATAGCAATACCAACACATACTATTTTTTCCCACTAAAACTTTAATGAAAATTCATTCAACTTCCAAAGTTTTTCTTACTTACTCCTGTCTTCATAACATTATTGCTAATGAGAAATTTCTCCTTGTTTCTCAATCATCACTAGAAATCTGTCAAGTTATCCTTTAATACATCCTTGGAATAAAAAAAAAAGAACTGATAGTTTATAAGTAATGCTATTTTTTCTTTAACATACTCTAAACATGAGTCATTGATCAAGTTTGCACTATTTTCATGATTATTATTGATTAGAAATTCAAAAACTAATGGAGTAGGACAGAGCCAGGAGCAGTCAATTAGCTAAGACTTCCTATTGGGTGAGAGGGAACTAGCCTGTGTCCTCTGAACAGAGCTTTAACCTAGTGTGGTATACAATAACCTCTGTAGCACACAACACTTGGGGAATGGAACAGCAAGTGTTAGGGATATGACTAGAAACAATGATTGCTTAGTAGAAAGATCTTGTTCTGATTTTATTGGAATTTATCAGTTGAATATAAATAAGGTCATCAATCACTATCCCCCAAATAAGCCTGCATTTGAAAACAAAATCTAACCAAAAAAAAATATTGGTCAGTGATGGAGAATGTCATAATGGTGCTTTGTTTGCTACCAGGAGAATTCATCCTTTACTGGTTCTAGCTGTACTGACGTGCTCAGCTCCTAACTTGACTACTACTTCATTCTCATGGTCCACACTGTCTTATCAATGTGTAGTGAGGATGTGGCAGTGCTAAAGCACCTACGTTTACTATCTACGAGGTTGACCAGTGTTGTCCAGATTTTAGTTCAAAATCCAAGTCTCATTTCTGGTCTCATAAATAATGTCCATTGTCTTGAATTACTTCGTGTATTCTAAGCACATGAATTTGTATACTTGCACATGCACATGCTTACACATACAAATTTATTATACACCAATAATATATGTATGGATATAGCTACATATCTAAGCATTTATGTACATGCGTCATAATAATTCACCTATCTAATCAAATATGATTGCTAATTCCTGTAACCCCAGCACTGGGTAGGCTGAGGCTTGAGACATTCTAAAATGTCTTAGGCTGTCTCAATGAAACAAAACTAGCAAAGCGTAGGCAAAAATAATATGAGTAGTTTCCCTATCCCACAGTTATATGTAGAAATCAAATTTGATGTATATGTAGAAATCAAAACATTTTGGAAAGCAGGGGCGCACTCACAATCCTGTCTTTATATGCTTGTGATGCCTATTCTTCGCTGTCAACTTGATTATACCTGAATTAGTCATTTTTTTTTTACAATTAATAAAATGCTGCCTTTGCTTCTTGCATGAGAGTAAGGACGATCCTGTGGAGTGTTGCAGATGACAGCCAAGCATCCTCTTTATTGGATACATTCCCTTTTCACCCAGCATCCTCCTGTCATGTCGGCTAAGCAGGGTCTGTACACATTACTCCAGGTGGTTCTTCACATGAGGCTGATTACTGGGCAGCATACTTTTCCCCAAGATCAAATTCACCGTAGCATTGCTTATGTAGGTCATATATGCGAGTTTGATAATTAATCAATGAATTAAGAATCCAGGCCTGGCAACAAGGTTTCCTTTTTCCCTAAAGCACTAAATACACAAATTCAGAGATAGTTAAGTCCTAAGTCCTGTTATGCAATATGGTATCTACAGTGTTTAAATAAAGCAAGAAATGGAGGGTATCAGTTAACAGCACTATTAAGTGAAAAGAGAGAAGGGGAGGAGGAGGGAGAGAGGGGGAAAGGGAAGTGAGAGGGAGAGAGAGAGAGAGACAGAGATTCTCTCAGGACAACACACACACCAATGCTCCATGGTATAGTGATTGTGTCTGTAGTTATGTGGACATGACTTGTGGTATATTTGCTGTATTTATTTTAAAATGTGCCAATGAAATCTTAAGAGACAATGAGCAAAATTTTAGTAGGTTAAAATAGAAAAATTTGTACCATCCCAAATTATCTTGAAATGCAGAATTTTGAGTACTGCTTAGATGAATTTTATTTTACTTCAAATACTTCTGCATGTCAGAGTCCATGTCTATATTTAAGCATATGTCTCAGTTAAATAGAATTGGCTTAAAATCTTATCACTACTTACAATTCTGGAACATTTTCTTTAAGCATATATATATATATAATGAAAACAACCATGGTTATATGCAAGGAATTTTGAAAATATAATTTTATAAATAGTATTTTATCTAGACTTCAAAATTGCCAGAAATATTACCAATGACATTTGAATTTTTTGTTATCACTTCAGTAAGAATATTTTTTCCTTATGGTCACCTATTCTAATTTAACTACAATTATTTTTTGTGTCCAACTGTGTTTGTCTCCATTGCTCATTTGTGACAGCACATTAAGTCTCAAAATAAGAATGAGAGAGTATAGATTCTTTTCCAGAAGTATATCCCCTAAGACTTGGAGCTAAGCATTGAAGTGAAAAAATCACACCTTCCAAAGATTTTACCTATTGTGTCAAGCTTCCAGAAGTGACAACGAAACTTTATATCTAGTTTTCTCATTATGCCCATGGTGGGAATTTAAAGTAGGGAAATAAGAGAGAAGACCAAATGAAGTTACATGGGAGACAAAGCTAAAAGTGTCTCACACTGAGCTCATCTGCCTACTTTGTGAAGCATCTTGTTCTTCAGGAAAGTACTATGATAAAACCCATTTTAGAAAGGACTTTGGGGTGGGGATGAATAGTCATTCTCTCTCCTGTTTCTCATTCAATATCCCTTAGCCATTCTTGTCTCTGACAGATTTTATTGCAATAGTTTTACATTTATGAGCTTTTATTTTATTGCATGGAAACTATTCCTTTCTGTTTTTCTTCAAAACCTAACAATAAATTTAAAGTTTTATTTTCTTTTTGAGATGAAAATTTTATGTTGATAAGGACTGGCTGACACAAGTCGTTGAAGTCAGTCCAAGAAATAAATGTACAGTCAAGTGCCGTCATGCAGTTTATTTCCGTTGATTCTCGTGTGAATTTACACATTCATTAATTCATTCATCCAGAGAAATGTGTTATATTTGTGAGTACCAAAGAGTTCTGCAGTGGAAAACATTATTGATGCTTTTCTGGCTTAAATATTTATCATATGGTGATTGAACATGCAGCTGTTTCTTTTCAGTTTTGAGGCAGCATCTATCCTTTTGTGGATCAGGCAATTAATCATTCACACATTGAAGGTTGCTTTTCTAGTGCCTGTAATAATACTTACCAACAGGTTGCAAATATCTGACCAGTGAACCAAACTTTAATTCAGTCTATATAAAACATAAGTGGTTTCCTAGAGAAATTAAGTGCTTTTTCTAACTGCTATATGATTTCAGATATAATTCAAGCACTTAAAAATTTTACACAAGTAATTTCAAATGTGGAGTTTGATGAGAGCAAAGTTGTTCTATGATTCATGAAAAATTGTCACTTAGAAAAGGAAGAAGCATGTCAATGTTAATTTCTTTAGAAAACAATGACTTTCCTAATCATTAAAAAGCAACAACAACAAAAGAGATATCCTTTGTTTTCATTTTATGAACAAGTGATTTACCTGCATGTGTCTGTGAACCATGAGCGTGCAATGTCACTGAAAGCCAGAAGAGGGCATCAAAATGCCCTGGGGATGCTGGGACTGGTTGGGGAGAGAGGGAGACAAAAGTGGGGGGAGAGAAAAAAGAGACAGAGAAGAGGCAGAGAGAGAGAGAGAGAGAAAGAGAGGGAGGGAGGGA
>LOEQ01013117.1:0-22838 GCA_001685075.1 Bramus lutescens | reverse complement strand
TGCTGGGAATTGAACTCAGGACCTTTGGAAGAGCAGGCAATGCTCTTAACCGCTGAGCCATCTCTCCAGCCCCCACACACTTATTTATATGCATTTATATGCTTGTCCAATTGCTTTCACAGTATCCGTGAAACTGTCACTGACTAAACCTGCTAGCTTACAAGAAGACAAAATCCTACATCCTGCATTCTTGACAGTGTTGGTTGTAAAAATGGAATACTGACTGAGCTGGAACTTTTTGCAAAAGCACAAAAGAAAGCCCGAAAAGGTTTTGCTTTACACATGGAGTTCATCTTCTGAAGACTGCGGCTGGCATGGCTCCAACTGTTTTAGTGGGAAGTAGCAACTGTGCCTCCTGGAGCTTACCCATTGTGCATGTGTGGGTGACAGTGTAAAAGGCGTGTTCTGGATTCCCTCTGTTGCTGTGATAAATGCCACCACCCAAAGAAACTTAGGGAAGGGAAGAGTTTAGCTTACACTTCTCTATCAGTGTCCAACACTGAAGGAAGCTGGGCTGGAGCTCAGGTAGGACGTGAAGTAGAAACTGTAGAGGAGCACCGATAACGGCCTTGTTCTCTAGATCACTTGGATAGATTTCTTATATAGCTCAGGCCCATCTAGCCATGGATGGTGCCACGCACAGTGGGCTGGGTCCTCCCACATCAATAATCAATCAATACAATATATCACAGACGTGACCACAGGACAGTCTGATCAATACAATTCTTTAATTGGTCTTTCTTCTAGGTTGTGTTAAATTGGTAAAACCAAACAAAACAGCAAACACACATATATCACTACCACCATAAAAATAGCAACAGCAACAACAATAACAGCCACTAACTCACCTCCCCCCATAATGGAGGAAAGAAGGCATCAATAACCTGTACTTTCCCCAAGTGTGCTTAGCCTCCCTCCAAACAGTCAGTGTGGAAGTGCAGCTCTTCTACTGCTGGATGTTTTCAAAGCTGCCATCTCCTCTGCCTTGACTGAGAAGAGAATTATAAACAATAAAGAGTTATCCTACCCTGGTTTCTGGCCAGCAGAGCATCTGTCATAAAAACTATGAATGTTTTCCCATCCTGTTCCTTGAGATACTACTCAACGATTGGAAGGAAAACACATGCCATACTTATCTTTCTGGTAGTGTGAGCAAATAGTGTAGTGTCCCTCAGGTAACATGGCGAAAGTTTAGTTGTAGACATGAGGGGTTGGGGCATTGTAGGACAATTCTCCCTAGAGAATGGCGTCTATCAATCTTGGGAGTAAGGCTGTTGGAGAATATCTTTCAGGAACATGGGTACAGGGAACACTTGAAGGGCAAAGCTGAGAAAGCAAGGCCAAACATGTTTTCTGCCTGTCAGAGATGGAGAGTCTCTGCACTTGGAGTTTCTCACCTGTAAGGCAACCCCCTGAATATGCTCAATCCCTTCTTCTGGAGAATTCTGGCTTGGGGAAGTGCACAGAAATTTTGATCATTTACTCTTACGGGCATTATGAGTAAGAAATTAGCTTTCTCGGGCTTTGTCTTTAGATACCTGTGCCTTATTTGACCATCCACAGACATCTCTTCATCATCTCAATACCGCTTTATTATCACAGTTTCTATCCAGATGCTGACTTTGGGGCTGGTGAGATGGCTCAGCAAGTAAAGACACCTGCTGCAAGATGGACAACCTGAGTTTAATCCCCTGACGCCGTGTAAAGATGGAAGAGGAGAACCAATTCCATAAAATTGTCTTCTGACTTCCACATGTATACCATGGCATGCACATATCCTAGCATCACACACACACACACACACACACACACACACGCAGAGTATACCAAATTACAAAAATTATTACCACCTTAGGGATAATAAGCATCTCACCTTCAAGTTCCCTTCCTCTGCAAATGTTCCTTCTTTTCCATGGAGTCTGTTGTTGGCTCACCCTTAGCTTTGTATTTATTGTCCATCTCCTGGTAACATCAGGACCTTCTAAGTTCATATTGTTTCCAGTGCTTTGCGCGGTTCACAGCATTAAACATCCAGAGAACAGTTTTGGAAAGTACTGGACTTTCCTTAAAGAACCACGAGGAATCATAAAACAAAGGCTTTATGATATGCTCTCCCATTTTTGTATAGCTGAATCCTAAAAGAAATATGAGCATGGTCTTGCTGAAGACACTTGCATATTTGTGTTCTATAACCCAAAACAGGCCACAGAAGGGGGAGGTTTGAGGGAGGTAGGTTTAGTCGAAATACAGAACATTTTTGATACCATAAAATTTTTTTTAAAAAAAAAAACTGTTAGCAACCTCTTCACAAAGAGGAACTGTAATCCCTAATGTGATCCCTGACTCTGCAAATCAATATCCACAGATGAAAGCAACTCGAGTTTTACCTCACTGGAATTTTCCCTGGAAAAATACATAAATCTTTACTTCAGTAACAATCCTTATTGACAAAATGACTTTCTGGGCTACAAGGATGTAGTGTAATAAGAAGCAGAGGTTTGCATCGTTCTGGTGGAACGAGTGGATAGAGCCACAGATCACAGCACCAAGTTAAACTAAGCAAAGAATTTGATCAAAATCAGTTTTATGAAAGGCATATGCAACCCCCAGTCCATAGTGGGATTAGCGCCAATGACCAACATGTGGATCGAGTTGGGCTGAAAACCACTCTCATTTGATTGGCTCCGTTTTTAATTGGTTTTGTTTCATCTTTATATTCATAGCAGTTGCTGCGGTGTGATATTTTGAGGGGCAAAAAAGGGACAGTGAAGATCACTGTGAACTCACACATTATGGGCAATATCAAACATTGAAGAAAGATTAAGCCCTAGATTGTTACACGTGAGAGAGAGAGAGAGAAAGAGAGAGTTCAAAGGGTCACTACAAAAACATTAAAAAGATGATTGTGATCAGGTTTCTACTTCCTCAGCTCTGTCACTGCCTCATGTTTTGGTTGGATTTTGATTGCCAGACATTATTTCTTAACGTAATTTTAGTGTTGTTGAAAAAATGAATCAGTAGAGTCTGATTCCTCTTCCCATAGTTCTATGGTTTGACTGTGACATGTCTCCAGAATCCCACGTGTAAACACTTGGTCCCCAGGTGGAGGTACTTATTTGGAAAGGTTTAGCCTTTAAGAGGTGGATCACTGGGGGAAGGTCTTGAGACTCTGCAGCCTGACCTCACTTCCTGTTTCTATTTCCTGAGTGACCAGCCCACTTTCTGCTCCTGCCTCCACTGTCCTCCCATTGCCTTCCCCATTGTGAAGGATTGCATTCCCCGAGAAAGGTAAGGCAAACAAGCTCTTTCTCCCTTACGTTGTTCTGTCAGTATTTTACCACATGAACAGGAAAACCAGGCACATCTATCTCCTCCTTAACCTCTCCTGGCTGACAATTCTTTTTGTTTTTGTTTGTTGTGTTTTGTTTTGGGGGGTTTCGGTTTTTGATTTTTGTTTTTGTCCTGTTTTGTTTTGAGACAGGGTTTCTCTGTGTTGCCCTGGCTGTCCTGGAACTCTCTGTAGAGCAGGCTGACCTCAAACGCCCAATTACTGAACCTGCCTCTGCTTCCCGAGCTGAGATTAAAGGCATGCGCCACCAACACCTGGCCCCAACAACTCTTTTTTTTTTAATTGCTTCTGATTTTGCGTTTCCAGAATGTACCATAGTTGGAATCATAGCGTATACTGTCTCTCCAGAAAGACTTCTCTTCACATTACGAAAGTATATTGAAAGAGCTTTGATATCTTTTCTGTATCTTAGCATTCTTCACCATGTTATTCTGCCTTTGCATGATGTCTTCTGCCCCTTTGTGTTTGACATCACACTTTTGGTGTTCTAGCTAAGAATCTGCTGTCAAATCCAAGGTTATGGAGAAGGACTCCTGGGTTTTTTTCCTAAACGGTCTATGAACTTTGCTCTTTGTTGATAATATGGATCCATTCTGAATCTATTTCATAGATGTGAATTTCAATTTCAGTACTATTTGCAACAGCAAACAAACAATTCTATTCCTTTCCCATAAACAGAACTGGTTGCCTTGTCAAACATCAGTTAGAGCCATGTGAGCTATTCATAAGCTCTCAGTTCTGTGTGTCCTGAGACCAGTAGCACATAGTGTGGATTAACCCTCTGGCTCTGTTTTCTCTTTAAAATGGTGTGGGTGTTGGTAGTCTCTTGCTATTGTACATGAAATCAACATATTTCTTTTAGATTATGTTTATGATAAATTCTTGAGATAGACTGTGCATAATTTTACATGTATTTGCATATCTTAAGTTCAGTATATGTTTGATTAAATAGCTCTTTACACTTTCAGATAGTTTAAGAGAAAGTATACTTTTACACTAATTTTTTTGATTCTTGAGATCTTTAATAAGTGAAACAATAATTTTTCACTTTGCATTTCACTTAATCAAAAATTATTAGAGCCATTTAAGCCCAAGAGAGAAATTGGGGATAAATGACCATTTCTCTCATGTTTCAATTTTCTCACTGAGCAATGCTGAAAACTCCCTAATATCACCTTAGCTGCCATATTTCTGCCATTGGGTGTTTGGATTTGATAGTATGTTGAATGTTCATATAGTTAGGTAGTATTTATATTTTACAGTATGAATTCTTACAATCCAAAAACATGGTTGTCTTTAAAATTCTTTAACTTACGTCATCAAAATTTTAAGGTACATCTCAGCATACAAGTCTTTCGCCATCTTGGTTTATTTATTCTCGACCTTTTTTATTCTCTTTATAGTCTATAGCAAATGAAACTTTTCTTATGTTTTGTGATCCAGCCGCTCTTTTGTGGTAGCTCAAAATGAAATGATGTTTGTCGGTCTGCACCTTGCAAATTTTCTGTATAAAATAATTATTATGCTTGCTTTATTATAAATTTTTATGGTTTTATGAATTTGATATGGTGCGCTGTCACAAGAGGTATTTGTGTGCCTTCTTTTCTGATGTAAATGCCTTGCATCTGCGTGTTCTGCCTAATTGTTTTTCTGGTTAGTATTTCTGGTGGAGAGCCATGGAAAAGCCCGACCTGGATCCTCTTTGAATATGAAGCATGATGTTATTTGTGCAAGATAAAAACAAATACCCTTTATGATGCTGAGAAAGTCCCTGCTTGCAAATAAAACAAAACAACAAAAAAAGGACCTCTCAAATTTCAGGACTGGTGTGTAGCTCAGCGGTACAACACTTACATAACATCGAAATCCTGGGTTTGATTCCAAACAAGGCAAAAACTTCGTTAGCGTTTCTGCGTGCACACTGAGCTCAAAAGCAGGAACTTTTGCCTTTGGAATCTTGGGACTTGGTTTCTTCCTCTGTTCCACACATTCCAACACTGCCTTACCTATCAAAAGGCGTTCACAAGTGTGGGGCAACATGTGGCTAATAGACACTCTGCTGAAGGCTCCCCAGACCACATGACCAAAGACGTAAGATGGTTTCAAAAGTGGAATGAGAAGCAATTAAATTGCCTCAAATTATTCTTGTTCTCTCCTTTCCATAAAAGTGGGACATTTCGGAGTCGACAGAAATGAAAGCAGGACAGAAGATGTGATAATGACTTCTGTGCCTTGTACACAACTCTCGCTCATCCTTCCGAGGGATGCTGAATCTGCTTTGTTCTGCTCCTCTCGTGCCGTTGTGGGTTTTTACTGGTCAAGATGTTGTTGAGCTGATGTCTTTAGAATGTGGAAAGGGAATGGGACAAGGATGGGAGCATGCCAGCGTTTAATTCTGCATTAGCATCCCGGGTTCTTGCTGCCCCTTAATTTTACGACTTTATTTACTGAGTATTAGAGTGCAAGAGTAATCAAAATCAAATTGCCTGGCTTGCACCTGCAAAGGCCTGGAAGTGATTTATGGTATGGCAAGGCTCAGGCTGTTCTTTTGGATATGCCCGGTGTCTGGGCAATCATCACCTCAGCTGGGCTCCATCAGGTAGCCAGCAGGTGCATCAGACCTGGGGAGCTCCAGCAACAGCGCCACAGGAAGACTCAATTCAGCTCAGGGCTAAAAGTGACATTGCCTTCCTTAGCATACACATTTAGAAGCTACTATTGTTTCTAGTTATTTTTTAAAATATTTTTTACATGTGTGTGTGTTATATGCATGTATGCATGTGTGTGTATGCATGTCACAGTGCACATGTAATGGCCAGAGGACAGCTTTCAGGATTTGGTTAACTCTACTGTGTACATGCCAGGTTTTGAACTCAGGTTATCTGTCTTGGCAACTAGTGGTGATCGAAGCTGGTATTATGTCTTCATCATTAAGACTATAAGTTCACATTTATTTGAAACTGTGCTTAACTGTTTCTAAGCAGAAGAGGAATGCATGAAGGATTATTGTTAGGATTCAGACATTATGCTGGCCTCTGTCATCTGGCAGGATGCACTCAGGCAGCACCCTGACCAGCCCCAGGTCCTATGGCTACTATGTAACTATGTAGTTTGTACACAGGTACAAAAGGTCCCTTTAAGAAAAACCCTGTCATGAAAAACCAAACAAACAAAAAAGAGAGACATACTCCGCCCATTCCCAGACTCTTCTGCTCTCCTGGAGAGTCAGCAGGTTTCTGCCTCTGCCCTCTTTCTTCTCTCCCCACTCCCTTTATCTCAATAAACTCAAGATCTGTCTGCATGGTATATTTATCTCTCACTCGCCGTGAGGCCTCTGGGCTCCTTCCCACCAAGGTGCACATAATCATTACAATTATACTAGGATTTCTTTCTCACTGCGACCATTCTTTTGGACTAGAAACAACATAGGAACCCAGGAAGCAAGCTGTGGAGGAAAGGGTTTCTTTGGCTTGTTCTTCCACATCACTGAAGGAAGTCAGGACAGGAACTCAAGCAAGGCAGGAACCTGAAGACAGGAGCCAATGCAGAGGCCTTAGTGGGTGCTGCTTACTGACTTGTTTCCCATGGCTTGCCCACTGTGCTTTCTTACAGCGCCCAGGACCACCAACTCAGGGATGGCACTACCCACAATGGACTGGGCCTTCCCCCATCAATCACTAATTAAGTAATGCTCTACAGCTGGACTTATGGGAGCACTTTTTTCAATTGAGGCTACCTCCTTTCAGATGACTCTAGTGTTTGTTAAATTGGCATAAAACGAACCAGGACATCTAGTGAACATTTGGAGGTGTCCTTACATGAGGGCAAGGGAGAAGCAATACATGGTAAAAACCCGTGGTAAATGCAAGCACAGCCAAACATGGAGAGGGGTTTGGAAGTCAGAACAATGAGCTAGCTCTCCTTTGATTACTTCTGCTTCGTCAGTGAAGTAAGGAAGGTCCTGACTTCTCAGCAGCAGAAGCCAGTTACTGTGGAGGGTGTAAACACGAGGTGAATAGGGAGTTGGTTACCTGGTGAGTGAGGAAGCAGAGTATGAAAGGGCATGCAGGAAGGTTGGGCAGCAGGTGGAGAATCCACTAGGTTCCTTTTGAAGGGCTCACAAGTTCATAGCACTCATTTGAAGATTGAGTTACAGTTAGCATACAAAATAAAGCAGTAGGTTTCACTGTGGCATTTTCACACACACACATACACACACACACCTGCACACACATACATGTACACACACATACCTGCACACACATGCACACACACACACATACATGCTATTTCAATACCTTCCACTCACTGCCCTTCCTGATCTCCCTATTCTCCTATTGTTGGTCTCCTTTCTACCCGCAGCCCCTCTTTTGGCTTTCTTATCAAACATAGTCTACTTATACTCTTAGGTTCCCTCCCCTGACTCCCTGCAGACATCCTCTTCCCTGATGTGGGATTTCCCTCTGTGTGCTGTGATTACCCTTAATGAGTAAAGAAACTGCTTTGGACATATAGCAGAGCAGAACTTAACTAGGTGGGGAAAACTAAAA
The DNA here is from genome assembly GCA_001685075.1 of Bramus lutescens. Taxonomy (NCBI): domain Eukaryota; kingdom Metazoa; phylum Chordata; class Mammalia; order Rodentia; family Cricetidae; genus Bramus; species Bramus lutescens. The sequence goes on along the minus strand of LOEQ01013117.1, from coordinate 14,939 downwards.
AAGGCTGGGAGAAAGAAGGGCAGAGTCAGGGAGAAGCCATGGAGCCACCAGAGACAGATGCTGTCAGAGAGACGCCATGGAGCCACCAGAGACAGATGTTGTCAGGGAGACACCATGGAGCCACCACAGACAGATGCTGGGAACTTTACCTGGTAAGCCACAGCCATGGGACAATACACAAATTACTATACATGGGTTAAATTAATATGTAAGAGTTAGCCAATAAGAAGCTAGAGCTAATGGGCCAAGCAGTGTTTAAAATAATACAGTTTCTGTGTGGTTATTTTGGTTCTGGGTGGCCGGGACGAACGAGCGACCTTCTCCAACACTTCTCCATCCTCTTTTACTATGATGGTGATGGCGATGCGGAGGAGGATGTTGATGGGTGTGCATACAGATGTGTAAGATTACATACAGAATCTGTATGAGGAAGGGCTGGCCTTTGTGTTCCTGAGTCTGGTTTAATTGGTCGAATGCAGTGATCTCCAGATAATTGTCTGCCTTCCAGTTCCTACCTTGACTCCCTCACTGATTGATTGTGGTTCAGTAGACCCTTTTCTGACCACCAGCAGAAAGGAAACAGTTAAACCTGACTGTTTAGCCTCAAATACATGAATATGAAGCCCAATATCGGTTAAAAATTAAAACCAAAATTATTATTAGATTTCCAGATTTCTACTCCTCTACCACCTGTTTTGGATATTGCAGATGGGATACTCACATCCATAAGCTGCATTCTTCAGAATACCAATTTCTATAGGTTCAGATCTGGTATTCTCCCAGATAATGGGGAAAATTCCCAAGGACAAGAAAGGGTTACTGAAAGCCAGAGTGGCCTGTGCCTCTCCTGCTCAGACATGTCTAAGAGTCCTGGTCAGACTCTGTCCTCGGCATGCCCCTCCCTTCTTGCCTTCTCATGAGCTCCTCCAAATCAACACACCTTGTCACGATTGGACACAGACAAATAGCTCAAGATTTCATCTCAAAATAAAGTAGGTGATTATTCCTCTAATGTAGCCTTTTGTATTATCCCATCTATAATTAAATCAATCCAATATTTGTAAGTGTAATATCACATGCAATGATAGAAATGATTCTGTTTTTAAAAGATCCACCTATATGTCAAAAATACCATATACAATATTAAATAACAAGCTGAGATGAAAATTAAAAATTACACATCCCCCAAATTCAAAATAAATGATGAAAACAAGAAACACAATAATATAAATATGAACAGTGCATATATAAAAGACAACACACCGAGAGAAATGAAAACATGCCTGCTTGACAAGCCTGAAATCATAGTGTGGTTATACTCATGATTTGTCTGATAACTAATCTAAGTAAATTTAAGTAAAGAATTCCTCCTTGAACCTTAAAAACACCAAGGATTTGTGTAATTCTCTATTAACGAAATTTTATGAGAGACCCTAACCCTATAGTAAAATTATTTATAGCTATAATAGTAATCCTATGTCTGGAAATGTGTCACACAGTAGAGGGCGAGGGAGATGGCTCAGTAGTAAAGGTATTTGCTGTGGGGTCTGATGATCTGAGTCTGGTCATGCGACCCACAGCACGGAAGGACAGATCTGGTTCCTGCAAGTTGTCCTCTGACCTCCACATATATGCTGTGACCACGTGTGCCCAACACACAAACAAAATCATATACCCCAGACAAAAATATCTAGCTGAATAGGAAAATCCATATAAATTTATATATGTGCATACATATGCATATAGACATACATAATGTGTATATACCTATATATGGGCACTAATCTCATAAATACTGTGTTATCTTGGGGCTCATCACTAATCTAGGGGTAGGAAACCTGTCCATACTTCATCACAAAGAGACTCACTGTGGTGTTCCAAACGCTAGCTGTCTAGTTGAGATGTATCTCATGGTTATGCAGTTCAAAAGTAAGTAATTACAGGATCCTGGAGAGATGGGTCACTGGTAAAGAGCACATACTGCTTTTGTAGAGGACCCAAGCTCAACCATCAGCACCCGCATGCGATGACTTGCAGCTGTCTGTCATGCTGCCTAAAGGTATCTGATGCCATTGGCTTCCTTGGATGCTGTACTCTTATGTCCACATGCATACAACAACAACAACAACAACACACACACACACACACTTAAAAATAAAAGTGAAGTAAATTGTGTGTACAGGACATGAGATGACAGTGGCTCATTCACTCCATTCTTCATAACTTTTCTTTCAGTTGCATGGGAGTCCCTCCGTTTTATGAAAAGTGGGTACAGAAGTTAAGTGCCATTATTCAGTCTTTTTAAGTGAGGGTGTGTGTGTATGGAGCAAACAAGAGGCTGCAGGTAACTCTTTCGTGGTGCCAGACACCGAGTTTGCAACAGCTAGACTAGAAGATTACAGCAATTGCAATTATCAAGGACTCACAGGGGACTTCTAGCCTGGATGACTGCCATTTCCCCATTCCTCCCTTCTCTCCTTCACCCTCATCTTTGTCTTCTGCGTCTTATTGTTCGGGGGAATCTGAGTCATGCATTTCTCTAAATTCTAAGGTAATCAAAAGCCAAACGGGATGATGTCTCCTTTAAAGAACAGCTGACAGAAGAGACGTCACTTTGAACAACACAGTAGGTCATGTGAACAGAAAAGGCTCTGGTGTCTGGGGTGGGGAGGGTGAAGGCAGCTTGGAGGAAGATGCTGAGATTTGCCTGTGAATAAAATGTGAAAACCAAATCATAATAGATCCAGCAGAGACCATGTTACACACCTTTGAGACGGCTTTGTTCTCGAAAGTGCTTGGAGATCTGGAGACCCCAGGGAGGCCATAGGCAGTGGGGTGAAAGAGGTCAGGGTGTATTTGGAAAATTAGAAAAGATGAATGCACTCTGCATTTGATCCCATATAAGCAATTTCAAGAAAAGCAGTAACCTGAACAAATCTTTATTTGTAACCCTAACATGCTAACAACGTGTTAGGAAACATAATCATTTGGGGAGCACCCATCATGAGCCGAGGCCTTCATGGAGTTCATTGTCACACTCTTCATAGTGCCAAGAGTCACATCCACTATATGTGCCATTGTCGTCCTGCTGCTTTCTAACTTAACAAACAACCTACTATGCCAAATGAGCGACAGTCAAGAGACAGGGATGATGAAGGCATGGTTCCTTATCTCTTTAATACCCTATGCTAATAGGACACGAAGATATTCAATTGGTTAGCAGTAGGATATCATAGATACCGTAATAACTTTTGTCTGGTGGAGGGAGCTAGAAGAGTGAACTGAATAGTCCTGGATATGAAGTTCACCTAGGAAAGGAAACATGATAAATCAGGGTTTGAAGCCAGCATTGGGCCAACAAGGGCATTGATGGGGATACAAGCTGTCTCCTCCATACTCAAGGCCACCACTTTCTTGCTGGCATTAGTACTTTCTCTGGGCACTTAGAATTGGGCCAGCATTACCTGGCTCTACTTTGCACTGTGGTGATATCATTAGGCTGGTTCTATGAAATCACTAAAAAACATCTTAAATTTAGCAAGAAAGAAAATAAATCTCAAGAAATTTAAGTCGGTGGTTGTCCTAGTCAGGGTTTCTATTGATGTGATGAAACAACATGACCAAAAGCAGCTTGGGGGAGCAAAGTGTTTATTTGGCTCATAGTCCCATATAACAGTTCACCATCAAAGGAAATGAAGACATGATATCTAATCGGGCAGAAACCTGGCAGCAGGAGCTGATGCAGAGTTGGTAGAGGAGTGCTGCTTACGGGCTTGCTCCCCATGACTGGCTCAGTCTACTTTCTTATAGCACCAAGGACCACCAGCCCAGGGATGTCCCCACCCACAATGGGCTGGGTCCTCCCCCATCAATCACCAATTAAGAAAACGCCTTACAGCTGGATCTTATGGAGAGATTGTCTCAGTTGGGGTTCCCTCCTTTCAGATGACTCTAGCTTGTGTCAAATTGACACAAAAGCAGGCAGGCCAGTGGTTACCAAGTCAATGAGAGGTCCAGTGCCCTACCTGGATATCAAAACACAGAGGGTATTTACTTCCAGTGTTCCATGTATGCCACTGTGTTAACAATCTATACCCACACCTGTGTTCTTCCACATGGGGCAGAGGTTTTGCTTATCCAAGAAACGTTCCAACATAGAACCAAGTTCTTGAGTTTAATGGGTATTCCAGAATGCTTAGAGAATAGACAAAAAAATGAATATACGGCACCAAAGCCATCTCCTTCAGTTTTCCTGTTTCTATCAGAGAGGGTTATTCTTTGTTTTTTATATTTTACTCATTGAATTGTTTGCCCCTTGAGGACTCTGTCTGTTTTCATCTTAACAATATTCCTATTTTAACCTCAGTAGAGATGGCTCTATCCAGGGCAAGAGATCTTGGTGTTTTTACAGAATTATTCATCCCAGACAGGCTTTGGAGGGACTTCAGTCCACTTGTCTTGGCTTTATAAACTAGTATCTAATCCCTTTCAGCGTGTCTTTGCTCTACTGCTGCTCCGAGAAGAATTGGAATCATGGCCTCCCTCTCTTTCACAGGATTGCCGCAGCTCAGAGATTCTAAATACCTTCCCAGGTATTAACCTCTGTAGCTACTGGAACTCTTCAAAAATGAAAGTGAAAAAACTGGCTTTTGCTCAAACTCATGCTTAGATCCCAGTTGGTTTTCCTTTCACACATTTCTGTCAAATCATAAAGGAAGAGAACCTTACAGGATAAGAGTGTAAATGCAAGAAGTCCTGAGTTCAAATCCAGAGCACCCATGTAAAAACAGCATGGCCATGTGTGTTTATAACCCTGGTGATAACCCTGGTGTTGGCACGTGAGACGGGTGGATCCTGGCAGCTCAATGAACATTTAGTCTAGTGTGTATACCATCCACACATACAGTGACACAGACAATGAGGAAAGAGCTGTGCCATTACCTCTTGGCTACAATTCTACCCTAGGCTGGTTTTTATTGTTGCTCTTTGATCCGAGTTAAACTCATGTTGGCAGAAATATTTGAAAATGTTTCTATAAGCACCTAAAGTCTGAATTGCTCCCAGTTGTTTGAATTTGAAGATACACGGTCTCTGGAGAGTTAGACCATCCTTTCCTAACAGTTGCTTTGCCAATGAGCTCACCTTTGTTCCACTTGGTGATGATGAGCACTAGGAACCTCCCCACTGGTCCTTTCACTCATATTTCCTGACTAAGTTCAGTGGTGGAAAGGTCTCAGGAACTCTAGTCACAAAGGGAGCATCACTGGTGTCTTTGGTTCCTGTGGGAGAGCTGTTGCTCAGTGATCGTGAGCATTTCCCAGAACAGCATCCTTCTATGAGCTGGGCACCTTATGCTAAGCTGTTACTTCCCACGGCAAAGCTCCTGGCTGTGGTGTGAATGTGAAATGTTCCCCCACAGGCTCCTGGGTCTCAACATTTGGTCCTTATCTGTGACTGTTCTGTCGAGAAACTGTGTTTATCTAAGATGCATGAAGCCCTGGTTTTGGTACCCAGTACAAAAACAAAAACAAAACACCACCACCAACACCAACAACAAAAAACATGCTGCGATAGTGCGTACCTATAAGTCAAGCAGTCCTGAGCGGGTGGTGGGAGAGTCAGATCTTCAAGTGTGCACCCACATTCCACATGAGACCATGCACATATGCACATGTGTACTCTGACATCCTACACACACATGCACACACAGAGACACAACACAACAGAGAGAGAGAGAGAGAGAGAGAGAGAGAGAGAGAGAGCACTGTTCTCATACCCCACCTGACTTCTATCACTGCTGAGAAAGACTAGAGCCTGGTGACTATGATGTGGTCCTTGCCGAGGCAGAGGTCAAAGGTTATAGAGATTCTCCAAGGCCTGAAGGGAGCTCCTTGCTCAGATTTTGAACATAAGGACAACAGCCCAACGGAAATGACATTCACACTAACAACTGAGGAGAAGATGAGATAATCCAGGGACGAAGTAGGGTCAGCTGCACACCTTTATGAAGAAAGTCTGACCAAAGGCAAGGACATTTTGAAAGCTATTTGCTCTTTTTGAGGGACACATTCCTGGGAGCTGCCAGAGGCTGGGGCATGCTGTGGGATGTGTGACCAGGCGTGCTTTCAGGCGGTGCGAAGAGGAACTCAGACTATCTACAGTAAAGAACTCCATCATGATTTATCCCAGCAGGGCATGCTTTCTCTCTTAGCACACTTTCCGAGCTGGCTTTTCAAGAGGGAAAGTATGGCTGATGGCGGAGGTGTGTTTATAACTTCATGACAGAGAAAGGCATCGGGCAGACACAGTCAAATCAGATAGGCTGGGCTTTCATTGTGTTCTCTGAAGTGCTTTTAATAAACTTTCCTGATACTCAGTCAAAGGATGTGGTCTCCATCAAAAGTTCTTTTCAGTAACCGAATCAACAAGAGGAGAAAAACACACCTACGCAGTCCCTGATGCAGCTGATCTGTGGAGGGGGTGCAGGGTGCAGGCTGCCTGCAGTCCCAGGTGCAGCTGACCTGTGGAGGGGGTGGAGGGTCCCGGCTGCCTGACTTTGCTCCAGACAGCTCCTAGTGTGGGGTGGGAGGCTCACTCAGACCATGTAAAATCTCATGTAAAGGCTCATTCTCTTCATGTAAAATCACAGGTGTGTGTGTGCGCGCGCATGCCAGCTTTTTACAGATAAAAGCTCAGGGACACATAGAGAGCACTTCAGGTTGGTCTGTCCACTTAGAATTTAACTTCCTTCCCATCTAGAAGTTTCCTAGCTTCCACTCAATCTACTATTCCAAGGAGTCTTAAGTGGCTGATTTCAGCTGCCGGATGCCTACTCCTGTTGCCTTCCCAAGCCTGCTTTTCCATGGTACCACCTGGAGAGATCAGGCTGGTGCAGGGAGAAGAGGCATGCACAGCGCCTGCTCCAAGGGATGATTTCCTTTGCTTTCATTATTTCCATCCCACTCATTAGTGTTAGGACGAGACGTATCTTCACGTATGGAAAGTCTCTTGTCCAAGAAAGAGAAGATGAACAGAGAAGCCAGGATACACCTCACTTCCCTTTGAATACTCCGATTGCCCAACAGTCCTTGTCTCTCTGACGATGCCATTGCATCTTCAATTTTTCTTCATCCTTCATTTGTGCCATCTGAAGCACTCAGACGGACTTTGTGATGTGCCATCTCTTGCTATCGTTGGTCTCTGGCTTCTTTTTAAATCACAGTTTCATTATCAGGTTTGAAATTTGTTTTCAAGATTAATTGAAAATATCCTTTGTAGAAATATCGAAGTTGGTGTCTAGACTAAAGGTCAAGTAGGTGAAAATCAAATGTCTGCATCCCAGCTTAGTGCTATACACCAGGCACATGGATATTACGTACCTGCTCCTAGGTTCTTCTCTAGCAGCGGAGGACCTCCTCTGCTTCTACAAGTTCTTACACAAACACACACGCACACATATGCACACACACACACACATGTCTATAAACTCCACAGCCTCTCTGAGAGGTGCGTCTTCTGTTATATTTTAACAGTGAGAGGAAGCTGGGTACCCCAGATGTGAAGCACCCCCACTTTCAGGTTTTCATGCTGAAACTTTGGCTGCAAACTTTCTTACCCTGTGGTAGAGGGGAGTGATGAGGGCTTCAAGGTAGGAGCTAGGAGAGGGTCTAATGGTCTTCCGTTGTCTCTTTCCTGTATCTCAGCCCTCATCTGAGCAACTTCCTGTCACCACAGCTCCAAGCACCAGTGCCAACAATCATGGGACTGAAACTAGGAGCCAAAACCAACTTGTCCTCTTCTCATAATATGTGTTAACCTCAGGTATCTTGATACAGTACCAGAAAGCTGAGTGTCCTACAAAAATGTGGACCCTTATACTGAGGTCAGACTTTGGTCCAGACTCCTCCATCCAAGCTCAACACAGACTCCAGAGGCCATGATTGTCTTTAAATGGTGAGGAACATCCCCTGTCCACACAGAGGTCAGCCTGGCTACTGTGTCACTCTCTTCATTCTGTCCCTCAGAATGACTCTGAATAACCCTCATGGTGTCATCACAGTTGGACAGACCGACACTGGGGTCCGTCGGTAACCTCGCTCTATCAGCCATTCTGTAGAAAAGTCATCTTTCTGTGTCTGTAACAATACATCTGAGATAATCAGTTTATAAAGAAGGGTTTGCCTCATTTCTGTTTTCAGTCCTTTTGGTACTGCCCATGCCACTTTGGGGGTAGTGACATGAAGTAGGGACGTTAAAGATCAGGATGGCTGAATCTGAGGCGCCAACTGAAGTGAACCATAAGAATCTTAAAAGGGCCCTGAGAGGGAAAAGAGGTTCTGAGGAAGGAGGAGGGGTAGGTGACACACACAATATGAAAGAAGACGTGACTGAGGTGGAGGAGGCTGGAGGAAGGGGGCAGAAGTGAGGAGGGGGAGAATATCAATAACAAGTTTTGTTTGAAGATGCCACATTGAAACCTAATGTTTTATATGATAATCGAAAATCAAAGAAAACCCCATAGAGAACACGAGTCAGCTCTTCCGTTTCTGGAAAAGCTCCGTCCTTCAATAGTAAACAGGGATGGGGAGGCATGGGGCGGGGCTGCTGCTCTTCCAGAGAACCCAGGTTCCATTCTCAGAACCCACATCAGGTGGCTCACAACCACCTGTAACTCCAGCTCTAGGGAGAGAAGACATCTCTGGCCTCCTTAGCACCTGAGCAAATGTCCACCACACACATACGATTCTTCCTGAAAATGCAGGCCAAGAGAAAGTTGGTGAGATGGCTCAGTAGATAAAACGTGCCTTCAGTCAAGTCTGATGACTGGGTGTGATCCCCTGGCACCCAGACTGTGGAAAGAGACCTGGGTCCTTCAAGTTGTCCCGTCTACTGTGAATGCACCATAGCACACCTGCACATGCACTAACAAAACAAATACTTGTTTTGAAAAGAGGAGGGATAATATACCTGACCCAGAATGTGACTAGGAGGTGGGGGTGGGGTGACCTCCCAACACCAATGGCCATGACAGCAGTTCTGAAAACACCTGGAGGAGGGGAGGCTATTTTGTCATCTGAGCTCTTTGAGCCCCTCCCTGCGTGTATAGATACCCCACCCTTATGAGGCAGAAGAACGGGGCTTTTCCTTCCCACTGTGGTGTCCAGAATGCACAGGGCAGGATATTCAGGCCCACAGTTTTGCCAAGGAGAGATGATGCTGTAATAATCTCCGGTGGGCAAATCTCTGCTCACGGGGGCTGTTGTGGAGGTTAGGGGCTGCCCTGTGGATGTTCTTCTGGACATGTTGTGGAGAGATGGAGTCTTGCCCACTGCCATCACTGCCAAACCTACATTTATGGAAGCCCTGACAGAAGTGTAAACAAGCAAAAAAATGACAAGTCATGTCATCAGAGACATGACACGGGAGCAGACGGTTGGAGGACACCTCACAGGAGGCAGTGCAGTTAGAGAAAATCTCCTTCAGCCATGGAAGGAAGCAAGTCCCTTCTCCTGTTTTCCTCTGTCCTGTCACATAGGGAAAATCAGGACTACAACCCCTGTGTCTCCACTGAGATATTAAATACATCTACCTAGACAAGGGGCATACATCTATCATTCTAGCACTTGCAACGCCAAGGCAAGAAAGTTGTAAGTTCAAGGCCAGCCTGGTGTGTTTCAACAAAATATTTTACATAACCACAAAACTTGCAAAAAACCATGTAGTATAGATTGTGTTAGTACCCCGGGAGCATCAGCCTGATGAGAACTCTGGGAAGGAACACTATTAGTCTCTTCTCATCATCAGGCTCACTGTACAATATCAGGCTGTCATCAACAGGTTGATACTCAGCTGGCAAAGAAATAGAATGCTTAGAACCTTGGACCACGGAACAGAGGTGTCAAGGATGACTTGGGACGGTGGTGATGAGACCCATGGCACAGAGCAGGGGCATATTCTGATGGTCCATGTATGCATTGTTAACAGGGATATCTAGCTAGGGCATAAAGAACCCCAAATGCCGTGTGAAAATAGCACGGAATTCAACAACTACATTCACTGAACTTCTTCTCGGGTGATATTCCCTCTGGAGGTGAAGGCAGCCGTGTGTCAGCCTACCAAAATGTGGGCTCCAGTGTTTCCTAGACATGAGAGAGGGCAGACAGCAAGAAAGGGCTGGAACAGAAAGAGACTGTTCTTTTTCTGTTGCAGCCAAGATAAAACCTGAGTTTTGTTATTCCAAGTAACATTCTTCATCCATGTGCTTGTATGTAGAGAATTATAAGCATTTTGATAAGAATAGAGAGTAAAATAAACAACTCTGTATCAGTCCCACCAGTCAGTTTGAAGCCTACATTAGATTCCTTCAATTGCTGTGGGAACACATGCATGTTCCTCTGCTGGTTGGTCTGTGAGTGTCGCCCAGTTCCCACTTCCCTGACACATCCCTAGAAGTCAGCACTGTTATGCGTTTGCCATGTGTGTTCCTAGGCGACTGTTTAAAATGGCTCCTATTTATCATGAGAAATTTTTAAATGTATTTTTTTTAGGCTTGAAAATGTTTTAGAAACGACATCACACTGCATATATATTTTTCTCCCTCTTATTTTTGTTAAAACGACATGTTTGAGCGAGGGTTGTGGTATTGATTCCTACGGTGCAATTCCGTTAAACTGTTGACTAGCATATGGTCTTGATATTTCATTCATCCACTGAGGGATGTTGTTTGATTGGGGGAGGGGGAGATTATAAGGAAAACCGCAGCGGTGTGGAATGTGTAATCAAGATAAGTGAACCAAGGGCTGGGGATGTAACTTGCCTGGGAAAGCCTTTACCCAGCATGCACAGAGCCTTGGGTTTGATACTCAGCCCTGCATACAGCAGGCATGATGGCCCAGTCTTGAGTCCTAGTTTAGTGACTTTTGGACTACTCTATAAGTTTAAAGTCAACCTGGGATGCATGAGACTGTCTCAAAAATTTATCCATATATTAGAAGGTCCACTCCACGTGTAGCAGTGTGTGCCTGAGACCAGAGTTCAGGGTTGTTACCTGCTGCCTGCACGGCTGAGTCGTCTTGCCCATACTGTGACTGGTTGCACTGTTCTCTAATGTTCTCCATGAAGTGGTTTTCTTAAACATATCCAGTGCTGGCTTTGCCAGCTCCTTGTAGAATGTTGTGTCTGCACACACACACACACACACACACACAATTTGAATTAAATAACTAGATATATTTGTCAGATGTACCGGTCAGATATACAGTGTGTGTGTGTACGTGTCTGTCTGTGTTGGTACAGCTGTATGTACAGTTTGTGGAGGACACAGACTAGTAACATTAGGGGTCTCTCCAGTTACTCTCTACCTTGTTTTTTTTTGCCTGGAGCTCACCAGCATGGCTAGGCTGGCCGGCCAGTGAGTCCTAGGGATCCACCTATTTCTAAATCCCCAGCCATGAGATTATAAATGCACACCCCTAACCATGACACATTTTAATGAATTCTCAAGTATGTAGAAAGCACGCAACCACCTTAGCAGCCTCCACAGCCCCTTGCAGGTTTATTCTCAAGACTAGTGTTTATTTCTGCACTTACTAAGTAGCTAATTGAGAACAAAATACTGGTTTTATCTGTATTAAATCCGTTACTTTCCATCCCTATCATGTCTACTGTGGTTGACATTAGCTACTTCAGAGAGGTCTATGATTAGACTATTAGCTGATATTTCCTGAACTTGAACAGGCCATAGCATCAGAAGAGCACAGAGACCCTTCCCTCACTGGTAACCATTGTTGCTATCATTACTGTATATTATTTATCACCTCACTGAGTTGGCAGACATCTCTGTGGAGGTAAAATGTCTACATAGTGATAAGGACAGGGATATTTAGTAGCCCCTGAATTCCGCAGTAAGCAGGTGATTTTTTTGTGTGTCCTTCTCTCTGTCAAGTGGCTTTAATGCAGATGGTTACTCCCATTTGTTGGTGGTAAAAGTGAGGGGGAAAGAGATTCAGTAACTTTCTCAATGTCAGGTAGAACAATATAAAGTAAGTATGGATGCATCTGACTCTAAAATGACATTTTCAGCTGAAGAAACTCTTACCATGAAATAAAAACAAAACTCCTTTAGCCAAATACCAGGAATACTGAGTCCTCCAGCCCACCCTAGCAAGTCCCATAATGGGGGACAGTGGGGAAAACTAAGCATGAATATTTTTATTTTTAACACATTTCAGCTCTTCATGCAAGTCCCATAATGGGGGACAGTGGGGAAAACTAAGCATGAACATTTTTATTTTTAATGCATTTCTGCTCTCCATTAACTCAAAAAAAACATTTTTCATGAAACAAAATTAAAAAATACCACCAAATAAATGCCAGTGAGTTGGCACAGCTTGGCATCCTTTATGCCAAGAGGGATGTTTCTGCAGCGGTTACACAGCTTTGTAAACCTAAGGGCATCCTGTTCTGCACGTGTCCCTGACTCCAAGTAGCACTCAGTTCAGGTCCGGGGGAGAAGTAGTAGTTGCCATCCATTCTTTCTGAAAGGCTTGACAATGGACCAGATGTCTTGACATTCCAGAAGTTTCTGGGGGCAGAAACCCACTTACAGACTCAATGAGGTAACACAAATACTATGACAGCAGGAGGTGGGGGGTTGTGTAAATCTGCAATAATTCAGATAGTTCTTATTCTGTGGTGATATAAGCCTTCGAAAATTCATATGAAATCTAGTTCTTTGCTTCAGTATGTATCCATTTATAAAGGAGTGATCAGAAATTTCCTCAACTTATAAAAAAAGTAATAAAATCAGCTCCAGATTTGAAATTCATAGGTTCGATTTATTTAGATAATCTGCATTAGTTATTTCTTCTCATTGGTTGATCAAATATCTGACCAGAGTGACTTAAAGGAGGGAGGGGGCTTATGTTGGCTCACAGTTCATAGATGCACAGTCCACCAGTGAGGCAGCTAGTCACACTGTGCCCACAGTCAGTATACAGACAGCCGAGAGTGCCTCTGGTCATTGACTTCTTCTATGCAGTCTGGAACCTAAGTCCATGGGATGAGCCACACTTTGGTTCCAAGTCAATTCAGGGTGAATCTTTCACTATAATTAATCCAATCTAGAAGCCCCCTGACAGACCCACAGGCTTCTCTTTGATCATTCTGGATACTAGCGGATTGACAATCGTCGTTCACCATCACTACTGCTTTGAGACAATGGAAAGAAGAAGCAGACATTGAAATAGTCCCATGGTGATGCCGGGCAGTTGCCTAGTGGAGCATCTGCAGCTGCACGTGGCGATACACCGCTTTTCTCCCCTCTTCCTTTGTTTGACTCTCTAATTGAATTTCAACAATGGGACTAGTGATTGTCAGTGGCTGCAGACCCAAAAGACTTGTTTGCAGAGGATATCCTGCCTGCTGAGACTTGGGAAATCCATCTTCCGGGTTACGGACATAGGTCTCTGAGCCACCACCATTAACTGCCTGGTAAACCCAGTTCCCATCATTGCTGTGCTCTGACAAATTAGGGAACCTACACTGAGTGAGGTTGAGCAGTTTTCTGTTTTCTGAGGATGAGGCTCATTGAGGAGCTTCTTTCAGACTGGATGGTACCTCCCTTTAATCTGAGGTTTCAATACAATTTTCACTTCCTAATGCATATTCTTATCATGTGACTTCTTGGGAAAGTGTGAACAAATGTCTACTTATCCCAGATATGGCACTGATGATAGGTCAAAATCCAACCTTTCAAATTAGTAAGTCATCGTGGTTAAGTATAGGAGTATTGGTGAGAGGCTGCTTACAGGAGCATGGATAACTCAAGGCCACTGCAAGCCAAAAACCTCACTCCAGCAGGAGTGACAACTTATGAATTCTGCATTCTTGATACTTCCTGCAAGAATTACAGCCAGTTAGACAGGCCAGAGTCTCCTTTATCCACTATTAGTATGGATACATCTTTGGGGAAGCGGCCTTGTGAGGTTCATTCATTTTGGGAACTTCCTGAAATTTGTGAATTGTGTGTGTTCCCAAGTCTTGTAAGTTGTGCTTTGTTATGAATCCTCATGAATCTCCCTCCAGAAGTGGGTGTTTCAATTCAGATGAAATGGCTACAAAGTGATCCTCAGGCAATAACCACCTTAGCACATCAGTAGAAATTTCCTACTTCAGAGTTTTGGACACTCTGACTGAGCTCGTTGGAATTAACTAGACTGGGAAAGACTTCTCTGGGAACAAAGCAGTTCACCTGCATTAGTGTTTCTCTATTCATTTGTCCCATGAGTTAAATCTTATGATTTTACAGTGCCCAGGATGAAGCCCAAGGTATGTGGGACATGCACCCTACCATTAAACAATGCCCTCAGAAAACTGTATTTGGAATGAAATGAATAGTTGTTCTGTTCTGCAAAGTCCAGGTTCTCTAGGGCTTAACATATCACTATACTTGGACTATGCATTGAAATTAAATGGACATTAATTCATCTGATGTTAAAATCTCATAGCAATACTATCCTAGATTCTTCAGATATGGGATGAGTGATGCTCATCTGAAATGCATGGGACCAGAAGGGTTTCAAATTTTTGAGTCTTCAGAATTTGGGATATTGCACAGATTTCATCAATTAAACTTCTACAATTTGAAAACCCAGAATCAGAAACATCTTGAGCATTATTCCGGTGCTCAAAGCCTTCATATGTGTAGCATTTTAGATTTGGGGATGGTTGGATCCTAAACCTGAACAGAAGTAGTAGGAACTTCATTACTACTTATCAGAGAAGGCATGTCTCTTCACTTTCTTCAGCCAAGAGGAGAGCCCTGGTGCTTGATCTACCAGAAATACATTAAAAAATTAAATAAACAAACAAACAAACAAACAAATAAATAAATAAATAAATAAATAAAGACAGACAGACAGACAGACAGACAGACAGAC
>LOEQ01013116.1:9549-21187 GCA_001685075.1 Bramus lutescens | reverse complement strand
CCCTTGATTTTCAGGTAGAGCCTCTTCAGACCCTGAATAACTGGACCTGCTGGATGGGTCAATTATGGTGTTGAAATCACAAAACCTTGGGTTTGCTCCACAGTGTAGCTCAACTTTGTCATCTGCCATGTAGCCTTGTCCCTGCATGCAATGTCTGTCTGTAGAAGTAAGACCTGGGATAGTGGAAAGAATTACAAAAAACTGTTTGCTCTGCTAATTTCATGCTGTAAATGAGTTCCCCTTCTTTTGAAACATTAGCCCTGTGCTAGCAAAACATAAACTAGACGGAAGCTCATTACACGCTCTGCTAATGGTAAGGCAGAACTAATAAGAGAATGTGTTTAAAATTAATTGTGGGACTGTAGAAACGAGTGGGTGTGTGGATGGGCCTGGGAGGAGGGGCGGGGGAGCTTAGAGATAGTCTTGTTTTCCCAGGAGCCAGCCCGGATCATTTGTTGGCAGTACATATTGGCTGAAGTCAGTTTTCATTTTAAGGTAAATTGGAAAGGGAAATTAAACCTTATTGTTCTGCTCTTAAGAGAGAGGAAGGGGGTGGAGGCGGCAGCCAGGGTGGAGCTGCTGGAGTGGTTCTAGGAGTAACAAGATTAGTGCTGTATTTTAACAGAAGGTGACATCATGGGTCCCCTTGGAATCCAGTAACCCTGTGCTGCAGCCTTCATGGTCCCCTTGTTGGAGTGGGCAATGTCGCTGCTGTACATGTAAACTGCCACACTGGGGGACATCAGTGGCTTAGGCTTTAATGAATCTTTACAAAGGAGCAGAATACATCCTGAGGTGACCTGCAAAGCTGCGGGGTGCTTGGGCAGAGAGAGGTACAAACCGGATGTCAAGATTGGAAATGACTACAATGGTTGGCTCCAGTTCTAGAGAGCTGATTAGGGAAGGTGGTGACTGTAACCCGACCATTCAGTTGGGTGCTCCCTGGAGCACTGCAGCTCAATGACTCACCTGTCTGGGGGTGACTGTGGTTAGCAAGATGGAGATTGCTGGAGCATTGATGTTTGTAAGGACTGGGTTGTCTCTAAATAACCAGGAGGGAGCGCTGCTAGGCTCCTTTTCGAAGCTGTGCTCCGCAAGACCACTAAGCCACAGTCCTCAGGCCAAAGTTTACAAGGGAACCCACCTGCCTTTCTGGCCACCCACACACTCTCCACAAACCCCAATAAACTGTGGGTTGGAGTGGCCTTGAGGAGGGTTCCAGGAGCAGTCTGAGAATGGAGACAAAGTCCCCAGGGCTTTTAGCTTGCCACTAACTAATGTAGGTGTTTTTCCCTTCCTCTTTAAAGTTTTACACAGCATAACTGGGGAGTTGGCGTCACCCGGCTTTCCCCAAGGGATATCTATTAAAAACTTTTGGGGTTTTGCCCTGGCAAAACCTGGTAAGGACACACTTGCTAACTGTGCTTGTTCCCGTGCCTTTTGTCCCCTCAGATGTTCTCTTCTGATGGGCTTTTGGTGTAGGATGTTGGAGAACCAAGAGCTGGAGGTAAGCGTGGGCTCCAAGTGGGTCAGAGTTGGGGGGCCTTTTTGGGGGAGGGGACACAGATGCAGAGCATCTGCGCTGTGTTTTCCCCGGTAATACCCTTGGTGTTTTTGATGCGCTTAGAATAAAGCCAGGTGAAGGAAGTCAGAACAAGTGTACAGGCTGAGAAGTGAGCTTTCGTTTTGACTAACTTTTCCATTGGTTGGAATGTATTAAAATATAAGTGTTTTTTAAAGTTAAGTTTTTGGTTATCCTCCAAGAAATGGGCTCATCAGGACATTTTCATCCATATTGCTGTAGTTTTGTTCTTTTTTTTTAATTTTTATTTATTTATTTATTACATATATAGTGTTCTTTCAGCATGCCAGAAGAGAACACCAGATGTCATTGTAGATGGTTGTGAGCCACCATATAGTTGCTGGGAATTGAACTCAGGACCCCTGGAAGAGCAGTCAGTGCTCTTAACCTCTGAGCCATCTCTCCAGTCCCTGTACTTTGTTCTTATTTGTCTAGTCTTTCCTTGTGCAGATGGAGCTTGGGCTTGTGAGTGCTCAGCTCTGCCAATGAGCCATCTATCCCTAACTCTCTTTTTAGTCTTACGTGCTGAGGCTATGTGGACCTGGCTGACCTTCGCTTGATGGCAATCCTCCTGCCTCTTCCTGAGTGTTGGCTTTAAAGGTGGGAGCCATTGTCTGCAGCTCTCTATTTTTTAATTTGGAGTCTTACTAAGTTCCTTGTATGAGGCCTAGAACTTTGATTCTCCTGCCTCAGTCTCTCAAGTCATTAGGCTTACAGGCCTGCACTAGTTGGCATGGCCTGTGGTCTCCCAGAGAACAGGGATTTTTGTTTCTTGTTTATGTTGTCTTTGTGCAGTGCCTGGCATGTACCGGTGTCAGGAAATACTTGTTGAATTGACTGGAGAAATGATTGGAAGTTGGGACTGAGTTAGTCTACTGTACTAGAAACTACTGTGTGGTCAGAGCTGCCTTGCCAGCTAGGCACAGTGCCTTATGATCTCAACACTAGGAGGCAGACATGTGAAAAATGCCACAAGTTCAAGGCAATACGTCTACATCATGAGTTCCAGGCCATCCAGGCTCCAAGGCTGAAACCAAATCACTCTCTGTATGTGAAAGGTGGAGCTGAAGCTGAGGGGGCATTTTTTTTAAACACCTGCAGGAGGTGATCACAGTGCGTGTTCAGGACCCCCGGGTGCAGAATGAAGGCTCCTGGAATTCTTATGTGGACTATAAGATCTTCCTTCATGTGAGTCGTACTTCTGGAATGGGTAACTGCAGGGCTGTGGGCTGTGCTGAAGTAGAAATGATTTGTGGGTGTCCCCAGCTGAGACAGGAGACTTAGAAGACACGGAGTGTGGGGAAGAAGGAGCACACGGTGTGACTGGGAATTGCTTTCAGGCTATCTGGTGGCCTCTTGGCCTGGGGACCAATGGCCTCATAATCTGGCCCCTTAAAGAGAGCGGTGGTGATGATCTCATATGAACTTAGTCTTTGTCCATTTAATGCTTTTCACAAACTTCCTCTTGTAGACGAACAGCAAGGCCTTTACTGCCAAGACCTCCTGCGTGCGGCGCCGCTACCGTGAATTCGTGTGGCTGAGGAAGCAGCTACAGCGGAATGCGGGTTTGGTGTGAGTTTGCTCTTGCTGTCTTCTCAGGTCTGAAGAGACTCTTGGGTGATTATGTGGTAGCTAGAGTCTGCAGAGAAAAGCACTTAGGACATGCCAGGTACCGAAGAAATGCTTTAAACCACGTGTTTAAGTCAGTGAAAGAAAACCAGCATTCTTCTCTCCCGTTGTTTGACTTAGCAAAACTGTCTGAACAGGAAACGGTGTACAGATGCACTCATGTGCCCACACATGTATAGTCTGAACAGGAAACAGTGTATATATGTACTCATGTGCCCACACATGTATAGTCTGAACAGGAAACAGTATGTATATGCACTCATATGCCCACACATGTATAGTCTGAACAGGAAACAGTGTATATATGTACTCATGTGCCCACATGTGTGTAGTCTAAACAGGAAACAGTGTGTATATGCACTCATATGCCCACACATGTATAGTCTGAACAGCAGTGTATATATGCGCTCGTGTGCCCACACATCCATGGTTCACTGACTTAAACACATTTTAAAACATTTCCTAGATTCTTTAGTACCTGGCATGTTGTAAGTTGTCTTCTCTGTAAATGAGGTCTTCCTTTTTTCAGGCAGGCCTCACTATGTAGTTCAAGTTGGCCTTGAACTTGTCCTCTTGTGTGGTAGCATCTGGAGTGCTAGCATTGTAGGCATAGGTCATCTCACCTTTTTTTTTGAGATGTGGTCTGATGTAGCCCAGGTTGTCCTTGAACTGCTGATTCTCTTGCCTCTACCTCCCTCCCTTTACTTCAGAGTGTTTGGGAATGCTCACGGGTGGCTGGTCTGCCCAGTGCCATGTGGGCCTGATGGGGCCACTGCGAGAGGACATGCCAGCCGGTTTCTTTACTTCCTCTCCTGTAGGCTGCTTTGGTGTCTATCTGCCTCTGTCTGTTACTCTCTCTGAGGGTGTCTGTGTCTCTTTCTCCCCGCCCCTTGTGTGTGTGCTGGGGATTGAATTCAGGGCTTTGTACATGGCTGGCAATTGCTCTATCACTGAGTTATGTCTTCAGCCCTCACTTCTTGTCCATATTTTCTAGTGTTCCTTGTGCTTTATAACAGAAGCTAGGAAAGTTTAACAGTAATTTGCTATAACTCACCTCATTTTTAACAAATTCTGGGGCTAGAGTAGTCTCTTTTATCTATCTATCTATCTATCTATCTATCTATCTATCTATCTATCTATCTTCTTACTTTAGCTTGCCGAGTAGTTGAGGTTATAGACACATGGCGACATGTCTGACTTGGAGTAGATGGTTTTAATTTATATTAAAGGGCCCAGAGGTCTGTGCTTTAAGTTTCTTCCTCTTACCGTAACACTGGAGTGATGTCTGGGGCAATGGCTGTTGGTGCAGTGACTGTTGTGAGCACGAGGAGCCCATTCGGGTCCTTAGTACCATGTGAATCCCAGTGCTGGGAGACATGGGAACCCTAGGGGCTTGCCGGCAGCTAGTCCAGCCAAATGGATGAGCTCTGGTTCAACAAATGAAGTGGAGGGTGATTGAGGAAGATCTCCTATATCAACTTGCCTGGCTTCCACACGTATGTGTGTGCCCATGCTCCCCACCCCAATGCAGAGCATCCACATGTATATGTGTGCCCATGCTCCCCTCCCCAATGCAGAGCATCCATATGTATATGTATGTGCCCATGCTCCCCACCCAATGCAGAGCAGCCACACGTATATGTGTGCACATGCTCCCCACCCCAATGCAGAGCATCCATACGTATATGTGTGCACATGCTCCCCACCCCAATGCAGAGCATCCACATGTATATGTGTGCACATGCTCCCCTCCCCAATGCAGAGCATCCACATGTATATGTGTGGACATGCTCCCCTCCCCAATGCAGAGCCCAGAAGTAGTAGAGCTGCGTGTAGTGGACCAGGCCTGTAGTCCTACCACGTAGGAAGCAGAGACAGAGGACTACTGCAAGCTCCAGGCCAGCCATGACTATGTAGTATAGTGAAGCCGTGGGTCAGAAAGCTCCAAAGGGGGCTAGAGAGATAGCTCTAAGAGCCTTTGTTGCTCTTGCAGAGGACCTGGGTTTGGCAGCCTGTACCAGGTTGCCTACAACTGCCTGTAATTACAGTTCCAGGGATCTGATTCCCTCTTCTGGCCTCTGCATACACATGGTGCACATATCATCAAGCAAGCACATTCACATTAAGAAAAAAGTGATTGATGTTGGAAGTGGGTATACTAGATGGAGTGGTTGGTATAGAAGCGTTATGTACACAGTGTTCTCCCCGAAGAGGGCACCAGATCTCATTACAGATGGTTGTGAGCCACCATGTGTTTGCTGAGAATTGAACTCAGGACCTCTGGAAGAGCAGCCAGTACTGTTAACCACTGAGCCATCTCTCCAGCCCAACAGTGGGATTTTTTTTTTGAGACTGGGTTTCTCTTCGTAGGCCTGGCTGCCCTGAAACTCACTCTGTAGACCAGGCTGGCTTCAAACTCAGAGATCGGCCTGCCTCTGCCTCCTGAGTGCTGGAATTAAAGGTCCTAGCTGACAGTGGGAATTTTATGTCACCTCTCTGGTTTTCT
This sequence comes from Bramus lutescens, assembly GCA_001685075.1. Lineage (NCBI taxonomy): Eukaryota > Metazoa > Chordata > Mammalia > Rodentia > Cricetidae > Bramus > Bramus lutescens. The sequence continues at coordinate 15,470 of LOEQ01013116.1, read as the reverse complement.
AAAAGGAGGGCACTAATATTTTCCTCCTGGGGTTTTTGAAGGATTAAATGCCATGTTTGTGGCTGTGTCATGTAATGTGTCTGCCATAGGGCACACTATCAACCAGTGTTAGCTCTGTCACGTCCCTAATAAAAGCTAATTGTATTGATTGGGCTTCTTTTTCAGGGGATATTTTGGGGCGGGGTTGGAGTGAGGCCTCACTTACCTTGCGTGTCACACTCCCACAGGCCTGTACCTGAACTTCCTGGGAAGTCCACTTTCTTTGGCAACTCTGATGAGTTCATCGAGAAGCGGCGGCAAGGTCTACAGCATTTCCTCGAAAAGTGAGTGGACATGCTGGCTTGGCACTGGCCGCCATGTGGAGGCAGGGCCACNGGGCCACAGGAAGGTGCCGGGCAGATGCAGACTGCCCTGCTCATGCAGCCACACTCGTGACCTGCTTTCTTGTGCCCTTCCACCTCCAATGTTGCCTGAAGCCAAAGCCTGGCTGGGATGAGGACGGGAAGCGACTTCATCTCGTGTTCTGTGCTGTGCTCTCTCTTGCTCCAGGGTCCTGCAAAGCGTGGTCCTTCTTTCGGACAGTCAGTTGCACCTCTTCCTCCAAAGCCAGCTCTCAGTACCCGAGATTGAAGCCTGTGTCCAGGGCCGAGGCTCCCTGACTGTGTCTGATGCCATTCTGTGTTACGCTATGTCAAACTGTGGCTGGGCCCAGGAGGAGAGGCAAAGCACCTCTCACTTGGCGAAAGGAGACCAGCTTAACAGGTAACTGTGGGACCTGTTAAGGAGTCTGGGGCGGGGTCACTGTGACTAATGACACATGGGGTGTGTCATGGACATCAGTAGCATGCCCATGTGTTAGGGAAAGGAATGTCACAGCGTTGGTAGCCTTGGAAAGGCCTAGTTCTCTATCTTGAATGGAAAACTAGAGGTCCTGCTGAAACTCAGGAGAAAGAAGGGGCAGCCTTTCTTGGCTGGCTTTTTTTCTTTTGTTTAAGGCAGAGTCTCACTCTGTCCCGTATTGGCCTGGAGCTCACTGTGTCCCAGGCCAGTCTTCAACTTGTGGTCATCTTTCTGCCTCAGATGTTAGCTCAGGGATTCCAGGTGTGTAAACAGCACTCTGCCAGTTTTAGAATGCTTGTTTCTTCTTCTTCCTCCCTCCCTCCCTCCCTTCCTTTTTTTATTGTGTAGCCCCAGCTGTGTTGACCTACTCACTATGTAGTCCAAGCTGGTCTCTAACTCAACGGAGATCCACCTGCCTCCTGGGTGCTGGGATTAAAGGTGTGCACCACCATGCCAGGCTCCTTTTAAAAATTGTATAAGTAGTTAATTTTTGTGATTCTGGGTGGGAATGAAATCCTCGGCTTCACTTGTGTATGGTGTTATGTTCTACCACCAAGCCACCTCCTCATGTTAACATGTCCCTGTTCTAAATGAAGAAACGCTACCCCGGTGAGCAATGGCTGTCCATTCCCCCAGTAACCGCAGTCTACTTTCTGTCTGGATCTTCCTATTGTGAACGTTTCAAACACATGGCGTCACAGGGCAGGTGCATCTGGCTTTTTCCATCCAGCATAATGCTTCATTTTTTTAAAATCATATTTCATTTTGTTTGAGTGTGTGTACGTATGTGCAGTCATGTCATGCATGTGGAGGGCAGAGGACAGCTTGCTGGGGTACTTCTCTCCTCTTGCCTTGTGGGTCCTGGGGATTGAAGTAGGTCATCAGGCTTTCAGTGGGGCCTTTACCCACTAAGCCACTGTGCTGGCTCCATTGTTTTCAGCACCTCGTTCCTTTATGTGGCTGAAAATTTCCCTGAATGAAATATATATCTATGCCTGTCTCTTCATTTTTATCCTCTATTCATGCCCATCTTTCCTTCCCTCTTTTTTCCTCCCAGTTGCTGTTTTCTTCCAAGATCAGGTAAGAGGAGCTCTCCTTCGCCACCTCCCAGTGAAGAAGAGAAGGACCACTTAGGAACTTGGGCTCCAGTGATTGACTCTGAGGGTCCGTCCTTGGAAAGTCCCATGTTGCCACCCAGCTCCTTACCATCATGCTGTGATCTTACTACAAGACATGATGAGGGACTCTGTGGGTCCCAGCCTGTGAGAAGGGCTGCGGGAGGGGATCATGCTGTGCCTTTGGATCCTGGTCAGCCAGACACAGAGTGGGGAAAGTGAGCTGTGGCTGAGATCTAGGTTCTCTTGGGTGGTGGAGAAGATGCAGGCCACAGTCACATTCAGGTGGGATGGGGCCAGGGTAGCTGTGAGGGCAGCTGTGCTGTTTAGCATCTTCCATCCACATCTTCTCAGGTTTGCTTTGCTGGGGTTGGTTGTGACTGCCTGCTCCATCTCCTCCATGGGAGTAGACACCATGCTGGTGTTTGTTAAGTTAAGCGCAGTGCCCAGAAGCTCTTGGTGTTAAATAGAACTGTATCAACTTCCCCAGGAGCTAAGTTTCTTCAGGTGTTTGTTTAGAGCACAGCCATGGATGAATGGTTTGGGGAACGTCTTCATGGCTGGTTTTTAGCTGCCATATTGAATACTGTCCCAACAGAATGCTCCTATTGTTATATTCCCACCTTAGCGGGCTTCAGCTTTTGCTGCAGCCCCTGGAGCATTTTGGTTGTGGGAGGCTGGCCTCTTGCCTGCCTCCATGTGTGGACAGGGTGGTGAGTATTTATTTACCACCTCCTTGCTTCTCAGTAAATGGCAGTGATGTGGCTCTTATTGCTGGGGTTTCCAGTATCTTCCAAGACCTTGGCAGGTTGGGCGGGGCCTGAGAGCTGCAGGCAGGCAGTTCAAGCCCATCGAGGCGAAGTGGCTGGCTGCAGCCAGGGTGAAGGAACAGCGTAGACGTTTGTTTGGGCAGAGGTGACTCTGGGCTGCCCATCTTGTGCTTATAAAGCAGAGCTGATGTTTCTGCAGGGGTAAAGCGGGCTCCTTTCTTTTTTCTTTCCCAGTAGCAACTCCCAAGGCTTTAGCTGCCACAGTGCCCACTGTTGCATTGTGGGGATGAAGCCCGGATGCTCGGTCCAGTGGGGGCTTTATTTCTAGAAGCCTGGAGTGGGGGCTGTGGGGATGGAGTTGAGGAACCACGTGCTTTCCTTCAGACACTGAGGCTTCTGCCCTCCTGCTGCTGGAATCCTGTCTGCAGAGAGCAGGGCTGGTAGCTGGAGCTCTAGGGTGGGCTCTCTGCTGGGCTCACCTTGTTGTTGCCCTGCTCTTAGGGTTGTGTGCGCGTCCTCTCTCTGACCATCTACCCCATCTGTGGGCTCCTTTACTACTGTACTGGCCTGTGTTGTGGGATTGTCATGGCATTTAGTTCAGAGTTGAGGGGCATTGGCCTGAAATAAAATGCAAGTATTTAAGACTGTTGTTGCAATTTGTGTCTAACAAGCTGTAGCAGGGAAGGAGGGAATGAGAGCTGGCAGGAGCTACTTTCATAAATCATGAATTTATCAGCGTGGAAATAACACTCGCTATAGATATGTGTGCTGGAGCTCTCCTGCATTGTGTGTGAGACTCAAGTTCCCCGCTGCAGGAGGGAGTGTTTTCCAAAGAGCCAGGATCCAGCTCTTCTTGCAGTTCTGGGCATGAACCTTGTTAGGTATAATTTACCTGATGCTGTTCCCATCTTCGAAGCCTGTCTGAGGTGCCAGGTGCTAAAAGAGAAATAAAGTTTGTCAACAGGCAGATGCAAAGCCCTGGCTGGTGTTCACCCCTCCTTCCTGCCCCCCTCCCTTGGGTCTCTTCTTTATATGATGCATCAGAGCGAAGCGAGGACAGAAAACCTACAGAGGCAAATCCAAAATGTCAAAAGAAGTTCATTTAAAAGGGGGGGAAAAACTCTATACACAACCCTCACAAAACCCGACAGATGCTAGGCTAATGACATCCACTCTGCCGATTGGTGGGGATGGCTCATGAATATTAATGAGTCCAATGCTCCAAATGGTGCAGCTGTGAACCCAGCTGTGCCTGAAGCTCTCTGATCTCAAAACTTCCAGACAGGAGCCGGAGGTGGTCTGTGTCAATTCCCTATTCAGCCAAAAAGCAGCAAGCTGGATTGGCCTTCTTCTGTTCTCCCTCTCCTCCTGGAGCTGGTGCTAGGCAGCTAGCTCTGCCAGCAGGCTGGGCTGCTGGGACAGCAGGCGCTCTTCAGACATGCCTGTGATTTCTCAGACTCTCAGCTTTTTTAATGATCCATTAGCAGCAGTGCATATAGCAGCACCTCAGTTAATGCCAGGCCAGGCGCTGGCTCCTCAGCCTTGTGCTGAGTTGGGGATTGGCTGCGGAAGATGTCCGGAGAAGGAGAGCTTTCCTAATAGCGTGGGCCCACGTACCAGAAAAACAGCAAACATAGATGAAAATGTCTTCTCATTCAGGCGATGCCTGAGGCCTCTCTTGCATTTTTCTCTGTCCAGCGTTTGTTGGAGTCTAGCCACCCCAAATGGATGGCTTTTGCCGTGAGAGATGAGTCACCGGCTGCGTTGTGTCCTGGAATCAAAAGTATTCTTTGTTTTGATCTGAGGTTTGAGGCTAGTCTGGTACCTGCTTTAATCACAGCTACTTTTGTGACCCAAGTCCTGCCATCCCCTTCATCTGAGTGGCGGGAGGTCGGGGACCAGTGAGGGGTGATTGGAGGTTATTTGGTGGGAAAAGTGAAGGTGGAGGAATTCTGGGGCAAAAATAGTTTCCTGCGAGTTGTTTGGTTTGATGGGAGTCAGCAGGGTAGGAAGCCTCGTACTCCATTTCTAGCTGAATGTGACTGCAGAAGGCAGCTTTAAGTGGCTGACCAGGACGTGGGGGTGGCCTGTGTCATTTCTATACCCAGTGTGTCTGATCTTTAGAGGAGGTACTTTCCAAGCTCCATGGTATCAGGTCTCACATGCCTGTCATTCCAGCACTTGAGAGGCCAAGGCAAGAGGGATTGCTGTGAGTTTAAAGGTAGCCTGGGCTACAGAGGGTATTCCAGATCATCCTGGGCTACAGTATGAAACTCTCAACAATGGCAAACAAACCTCACACAGTCTTTAGATTTCTGGCTGAGGGGCTTAGGTCCCCCCTCCGAATCCTAAATGACTCCTACCTTCTGGTCGTTTTGTTCAGAGAGCATCCGATTCCAGATTAGAGATTAAATTAGCCCATATGGTGAGTTTGTATACCTCAACTCTTGCTTAGCATTCTTTTTTTTTATACTTTTTTATTAAAAATTTGCTTAGCATTCTTAACAAGTTGGGGTGGGGGTGGGGCTATAAACAAATCCCAGGATGCAAGAGTACTTCCAAGTATAGGGATGGGATCAGAGATCAGAGTAGCCCCTGGCCTGACTCATATGCTGGGTTGGGGTGCCTGGCCTTTGTGGATGCCAGAGCAGCAAACTGCTAAGACTCTGGGAAGCCAAGCAGATAGGCACTGTGGCTTGAGCACTTCCTAAGTGGGCAGTGGGCAGTGATCCTAAGCCTGAGGGCAGCCCTGCCAGAGGGGGTCACCTCTGTTGATGTCACAGAGACTGGTGCCTGGAACTCACGGAACCCTTTCTTTGGTCTAGACAAGTGTCCTTCTTCCTAGTTTCTTTACTACTCTACTTTCTTCTTGAAGGGTCTCCGCAGCCCACTTTGAAGGCCCTCACCTATCCTCCCCCACCCAGGTCCTCTCTGAGGAACTGTTGGAAGTGGCTGTAAAGACCAGCTGTGCATTGCCCCTTCCAGCAGCGTTAGTCCCGACATTGTAAGAGAAATCATGTCTGGAGAGAGAAACAGTTCCACCCTGGCCATAACTAGATATGGAGAGGGGAAGCTGGCGACCTCAGATCTCCAGGTACCATCAACACAGACCTCTTCTGCTTGAAAAGCTAGCAAGATGGGGCTGGAGAGATGGCTCAGTGGTTAAGAGCATTGCCTGCTCTTCCAAAGGTCTTGA
>LOEQ01013115.1:9917-31424 GCA_001685075.1 Bramus lutescens | reverse complement strand
AGAGGAAGAAATCACAGTATGATCACAAGTTGCATGTTCTCAGAAGCCCAGAAAGAGATATTTTTCTTTGCATTATTTTTCCCACTAAAACATCTTCACTCAAAAATAATGATTCCTTTATAATCGATTAACAAAGTTTTATGTGAGCTAAGTATATTTTGGCCAGTTCCTTTTGTACTGGCAGGCAGCTGCTTGTGGTTTCAGTGTAGCAGATTCCAATTTATATTTTGTTATACACAATAGGGTTATTTAATGTCTTTTCACAGTTTTTTTATGGTGCGTAATGAAACCTTTGATTAATTCTGTAAGCTACAAGACCAAGGAACTCAGGCCTAACCTTGGGGGTTGGGACATAATTACTATCTTTGATTATCAACCTGTTTATCCACATGCAGAATTCACATGTCTATAATACATGAAACTTCCTTGTTATTATTTTCTATCCTCTGAAAAACTCATATCTAACAAAGTGAAAGGTGACATCTAGCCGTTTTTGCCATTTTTTAAATCTCTCATAGGACCAATTGGCAGAATAACTTAAAACATTTCCCTAATCACAAACCATTTTAGCCATCTGTATCTTTTAAGCTGACTCAGAAAGTTCAGTTAAACCATTGATTCAACTAAGCATCATTGCTCTTATAAAAATTATCTTCAGTATGATATGCAAGTAAATTGCCCAGTCAGGAGTGGGATTTTCCCATGGAGCAAATGCTATACTAGATACAGTGGGATCCTTCCACATAATAATCATACCATACCAAATACAGCATGAATATGGCAGCAGCAGACAGGAGTAAGCGAAGTTGAAACAAGGGCTGTTCTGGAAAAAATACCCTGCCGGGTATTGCCACCGCCCCCCTCCCCCCAAGAGCCCATTTTAGCTTTGCTATCCAGTGGGCTGGATAAACTTCTTTGCTGACTGAAGCTCTTCTGACATGGCCACCAAAACTCTTTGAACGTGGGGTCTCCCATTGTACCTTATCTCACCAATAAGATTTATCATTATAGATGTAACGTGAGGATCCTTTTCTCTGCTTTCCTAAGATGGAATTGCAGGTGGTTGCCAAGCTCATTAGTGTTTCTATAGTTTCCAGGATCTATTTATGTTTTCTATTGTTATTAATTCTACCTTCAATGCATTGTTGAATTAAAATTTTAAGAAAACAATGTATGGGATGAGACACACATACCGTGGTATAATGATTTTAATGATAATTTTAATTAATGCTTTATATTTCTTTCTTTCTTTGCAGTTCTGATCACTACAGAAGCTGTGTATTAGACACTGGAGAGTAGAGAAGAGAAAATTATTACTGAATAAAATTGACATCATTCCTCAAAAAGATAAAATAAAATAAAATAAAAGCCCAATGTTCCTCAGGCTACCAGTGGAAAGAAAACATTTTTTCATAAAAACATGAATCCTGTTACCATAAGAACTCAGGATCAGAATACAAGTTAGCTACTTGTATTTTCAGCTTGCCTTAAATGCCAGTTTCTTGTGTGACTAATGCTGATTGCCATAAGAAACAGCTAAGTAACATGTCATCCCAGAATGTCAGGTTGCAACCCTTGGCCAACATTAGAAAGTTAATGCTCAGCACAATATCACTTGCATGAAATTGTTCAGATTATGTTTGGGTTTGATTAATTATTACAGAATAAGAAGATAAATACTTTAGAAGTGCTGTCTATGCCCCCAAAATCTTTTCCAAAAGTACTGACACTAACTTCAGAATGGCTATTCTGGCTGTATTAAAATTCTTTGATGTGTATAGATTTTGAATCTGGCTAGTTTTGATTTGTCATGTTTTCTATTTACAAGTTAATTAAACCAAAGTTTCAATAAATTAGTTTTTAAATATTACTCTATAGAGGTTGCAAAAAGGCTCAGTGGATAATAGTACATACTGATATTGCAGAGGACCGAGATTTGATTCCCATCATTCATATCACATGGCTCATAATCACTTGTAAGTCCACATATAGGGCCTCTTCTGAGCTCCGAGCACACTTGCACATATTTGGTGCATACATGTTCACTCAGGAATACATGTCAAATAAAGAAAATAAGCAAATCATTTTTTAAGTATTCATGTAATCTCTCCAAATAGGAAGCTTACTTATTGTAACAAACGCTATATTTTAATTAAGGAGATGTTTTCTCATATAAACATGAGATGGTAAGAATCATGTGTATGCAAAATTGTGGTGGTTTCTGCCTCTTAGGAAGGTGGACATACCAGAAAAAGGAGGCACCATGTGTCAGAGCAAATGAGAGAAACTTTGAGGGGAGCATTACTTCTTCTTCCTATATGTAAAAGGGAAGTATATTGATTGATGTTTACCTGAGAATCAGATCTTTATCTAATATTCCAGATAATGAACCTTTATATCAGCAGGGTTTGAAACCTGTGAGTCATGAGCCCCTTCAGTGTCACATATCAGATATTTGCATTATGATTCCTAACAGCAGCAAGGTTAAAACTTCATGGTTGGGGGCTGTCAGCACCACATGAGGAACTGTGTTCAATGGTCACAGCAATAAGAAAGTTGAGAAAGATTTTTTTTCTTTTCGAAATAGAGTTTTTTTTGTTTGTTTGTTTGTTTGTTTTTTTTTGTAGCTGTGGAGTCAGTCCTGGAACTTGCTCTGTAGACCAGGCTGGCCTCAAACTCACAGAGATCTGCCTGCCTCTGCCTCTGGAGTGCTGGGATTAAAGGCATGCATCACCAATGCCTGGTGAGAACCACTACTTTAAATGGAAGATCTTAATTTTGATTCATAACAAAATACTCAATTTCTTCTTCTTAAAAACCTTCAGCCAAAGTCATTAAAGAATATTTTAAGCATAAGTTGATATGTGACATAAAATAATATCTTATTTGCTAACACTGCCTAGCTGAAAAATAGCCAGTAGAAAGGAACAATTTACAATGAAGTATCATCACATTCCATATTTATATAGTTGACAATTAAAGACGCAGAGACTATGAATTTAAAAGAGGACCAGGTAGGTGTGTCCATGGGATGGTTGGACAGAGGGAAGGGAAGCAGAGAAATGAAGTCACGTGTTTATTCAAAAAACATTAAAAGTTAAAAAAGAAAGAGACAATTTTTATCTTGATTCACTCTCCAGCTATGGAAATACTAAACTCCTACTCTCCGTAAGCATACACTAAAGCCAATGTCTGTTTCTGTAAAGCTCTTTAGAATTCAGTGATGAGCTGATGCAGTGACAGAGGTCCGATAAACATCAAGTACCAAGATGGAAAAGAAACTCTGAGAGTAGAAAAATCTGAAAATTATTTCTTTAAAGATTCAGAAAATATGCCACAGGTAGCAAGCCAGAGTAGAAGAGGCTCCAACAAGGAGAAATATGTTCAGGAAGCTTGTCATGAACAAGAAGCCTGCAGCCGGAAGGCTTGCAAAGCAGAATTACATTAATGTAGGCTGCTGGCAATTTAGCATAGCCAGAAACACTGAAAATATATATACAGGCTATTAAAATGCTGATGGCTTGTTCTTGTGTCAGAAATGACAATGATGAGGAAAAACTAAGACTCCATTGTCATTACAAAAACCACAGGATCACACAACATGGCCGAGCATTGTCATCGGAATGAAGACAGTGTGAGCTTATCTGCTTGAAATGTTTTCTTCACACTCTAGCTAAAATTAGCTGGAAATGTGATTCTGCTATATTTAAAAGAGTACATTTTTCCAGAGTATTATTTAGAGAAAAATCATGTCTTTATAAGTAAAGATACTCCTTACAGAATCCTGTATAGCCCCATGAAGTTGTGATCGCAGCAATCCCAGCAATTAGATTCATGTTCAACTCTACAGTTCACAGAGATTAGTTCCATTACTTCTATTGATCTGGCTTGCACACAGTTGTCGCTGTGTTTAGTTGCTCATATCTCACATATGGTTCAAGATTCAGACAGGTCCTATTTACATGGCCTTTTGCAGCAAAGCTTGCATTTGCTTCTATAGAAAAATTCATACACAGGGAAAACAAACCATAAAGGTCTAAATGCTATTGTTATGTCAGTCTGTATGTGAATACCAAGCAGGACACTTTATCTTTGATGTGTGATACTTCTGTTTCTGTTATTTATTTTGCCAGTATTTAGAAATTTATAATTATCACATTCCTTCTCATGAACTAATGGCATAATAAAATTATTTGGGGATATCTCTCCAAATGTACTCTGAAATTGTAATAGCATTTAAAACTGTTGAAGTTTAACATGGAGGCTGTTTTCAAATTTTCACATATATGAAATATAGACATTTTCTAAGGTAAATCTTTAAATCTATGTCAATGCATTTAAATAGAGGGATTTGACAATTATGGTTCTGTAATTAAATGAAAAGAACATAATCAAAAGAGCAAAGAAATTGTTTATACGCATGCAAGGAATTGAGATTTGTTACTTATTCGATAGGGCAGCAAGCAGTATGCACATCAACTTATCGAAAAGGAAGAAGCACATATGGGTCTGAGGGATGCATCAGAAGATGAGATTGGTTTTCTTGTTTTCAGAGCAACTTAATGGACTTGGAAACAGATGAAAGAGAAATTTTAAATGTATTATCATGCGATGGTAATATTAGGCAGGAAAGGTTAGTAGAACATTTCTGAATTGTTCAAACTCTGGATTTCAGTCTTTTGACCAACTAGCTCTATTCTTAGGGAAGATCAAGCTCCAATAATAGTTTGCAAAAGGAGAATAATTCTGTATAAATGAGGCTTCAGTTCATTCTATATTTATGCTCAATCCTTGATTTGTGGTGTCTGTTTTCTTCAGGGCTGCAGAGGAGGGTGGAGCATTGGGGATGTGAAAGACAAAGATGACAGAGTGGGTTTGAGAGTGGTGGGCAGGGAGATGAAGAGAATAAAGTGTTGTAGAATATTATTTTTGTGGTGTTTTAGTTTTGGTAATGCTCTGTAATATTTGTTTAATGATACAAAGATGTGTTTGATCAAATACGGTTCACCTGAGGTCAGGAGTCTGCATCAGCAACAAGCTGACAGGAAGTGGTAGGGAGGAACCAGATTGAGAAGTATTTTTTAAGGAGGAGCAAGGAGAAGCATGAGGGTTTTTTGGAGGGCTGCAAGAAGGAGAGGAGGTGAGCTACTTGCTATTCAGCCTCTCTGAAGGAGGGGGGTGTTTGCAGTTGCTGATTTGGACCGCCGGGGATTCAAAGGCAGCAACAATTTAAGAAGGAGGACAACAATATAGTCTAATAATCTAATCACTGCATGCCTTCAAGACTAACAAAGCACCAACAGAAAGCACTGCTTGAACTTCTCTACTTGGCAATGTTTTACACCTAAGTATGTTTGATGGGAGAATGTAGTCTCAGCATATCTCTATGTTCCTCAGCTGAAAGTGGGTACCACTGGTAGTTTTTACTTGACTTCTTGGCTCATTTCCCCCCCTAGTCTGTCTTTGTTTTTTCCATATCATGCCTTAATCACAAGTCTACTACAAGTTCCTGAGTTTTGCCAATGTGGCAACCGTTACACTTAACTATCTTACTAATGATGCCTCATACTCTTGTATATTTTCCCAAAACAAAAGTTTTGAAAATGAAATTGTTCTGTTGTCATTAAATCCATAAGTTTCAGAGGAAAATGGTTACTGAACAACTATATGAAACAAAATTTATGAAAGATGGAGGATATTCTAGGAGAGAAGGATAAAGGAATGAAAGTAATACTGTGAAATTATATAATTCAACCGTAGGTTGTAATTAGTTTTCTGTGTGGCATAGGCACTGGTGCTGAAAAATGAGAAAGGATACTAGCTATTTTATGAACATGGTCCTTCTACTGAATATCAGTTGTCTGCTATTAGTGCTATGTGTTACCCTCTTTTCTCTAAACACTAAAACACAACCATCTGTTTTGATTTCACACAAAAGAAAATGAGGGCTCAGAGTGACCAATCTTAACTCATGCATCTAACAACATTGAAAACATGGATCATGGCCCAGAATATTCTTCTGACACACATATAGAAACACATAAACATACAGAACAATATAAATATGTATAGATTCATATACTGTTGCTATGATATAGGAACAATATCACCATTTAGCAGTATGTGAGTAGAATACTACTTGAAACTACAAGTTTGACGATTATGAAACTTTGAGGCTTGGAGACAGTAGCCATTGGATAATTCAGAATTGAAATTTCAAAGAATTTGCTTGATTTTGATTGTATGAATTCATTTCATTATCTAACAAAACCCACAAATCTAGAATAACTGTACAAATAAGATTTTATGGTACAGACACTTATAGGATTATATAAATAAAATTAGCTATGAAACTTTGCAAAAATAAAATGCTATCAAAAAGGCATATGCAGTTTAGATTTCCAATGATGTGTGATATTAATTGTGAATTATACAGTAACTAAAAAGGAAGGAATATTGCTACAGTTGTAGGCTTTCTGTTATTTTAAAAAAGGGACACTGTCTAATACCATATAAAATTAAACATATTCTGTATTTAAAGAAAGCGAAAGAGTCGTAGAATAACACAGTATGAGGCTCTCAGGCACTTGTCAAACAAATTTGCATTCCTGTCCCTGAAGTATCTTCTTGTTCTTTAACTGTGTGGCTCTGTTTGTCATAAGGAATCAGAAAAACAGTGAAAAGTTGTCAAATTGAACTCAAAGAAAGTGTATACATGGCACCATCATAGTTATTAACTTAGGTATTAATTTTCAAGCAATTTCTTCAAAACTCTTAGATGGAGACTAAATGGAGCTATGTTCAGTGACCCCATCATTGCATTGTTATTGAAAAGTCCAATAGAAACTTAGATTACTAACTAAATTAAACACATTAAAAGCTTATCTGAAACTCCAAATTATAGCCTTTGAAGCCTTAAAAAGTCAGAAATACAAAGACAGCTATATTTAACTGATTTAAAAGAAAAAAACAACACAGCTGGAGACTCATCATAAGACCCAGTGTTCATAATGGAAAACTGCATGTAACTTCCATCAATATCTAGCCAAGCATTCTAAGAAATTTCCATTTAAAGACAACGAGCATTTCGGTTAGAACATCACACTTCTGAACACAGGAGGACATTTGTTATTACTTAAGAAGAATAAAGGAGTTTTAAAAATCTTCCTACACATTATGAACAATAAGCAAATCTGATCCCTAAGTCTGAGTCAGAAGGAATGGTTCTGATGAGAGGCTTAATGAAGCATACAATTAAGATAGACAGGAAGACAATCGGGAACATAACTCTCTTAGCCAGAGCTCAAGTTTGTCTGGAAAGTAATCCATGAATTCAGGATCACAGACTAAGAAAAAAAGTTGTATAATTTGCATAGTAGTTTGGGAATAAGATGATATGCACACTGAAGGAGGACCATTAGCTGCTTGTCTTAGAAACTGAGGACGATGATCACCTGTAATCTGTTGTAACTTTTTAAATTTTTATTTTTTGTTTTTATTGAGCTGTATATTTTTCTCTGCTCTCCTGCCTTCCTTCCTTGCCCTCCTCTTCTACCCTCTTCCATGATCTCCATGCTCTCAGTTTACTCAGAAAATCTTGTCTTTTTCTCTTTCCTGTATAAATCCATGCATTTCTCTCCTAGGGTTCTCTTTGTTGTCTAGGTTCTCTGGGGTTGTAAATTCTAGGCTGGTTTTTCTTTGTTTTATGTCTAAAAGCCACTGATGAGTGAATACATATTATATTTGTCTTTCTGGGTCTGAGTTACCTCACTCAGTCTGATGTTTTATAGCTCCATCCATTTGCCTGCAAATTTCAAGATGTCATTATTCTTTTCCACTGTGTAGTACTCCATTGTGTAAATGTACAAAATCTTCTTTATCCATTTTTTGATTGATGGGCATTTAAGTTCTGGCTATGACAAACAATCCAGCTATGAAAATAGTTGAGTACATATCCTTGTGGTATGATTGAGTATCCTTTGGGAACATACCCAAAAGAGGTAGTGCTAGATCTTCTGGTAGGTTTCTTAATTTTCTGAGAAATTGCCATACTGATTTCCAAAGAACTTGTACTTTACCAGTTTTCACTCCCACCAGCAATGCAGGCATGTTCCCTTTACCCAGCATCCCCTCCAGTGTAAGCTGTCTTCAGTGTTTTTGATCTTGGACATTTTTACAGGTGTAAGATGGTATTTTAGAGTTGTTTTTATTTGTATTTCTCTGATGGCTAAGGATATTGACCATTTCCTTAAGTGTCTTTTAGCCATTTTAGATTCATCTGTTGAGCATTTTCTGTTTATGGCTATACCCCACTTTTTTATTGGATTATTTGTTCTTTTGATGATCTATTTGTTGAGTTCTTTTTTTGAGTTTTTTGAGTGGGATATTTATTTATTAAAAATTTTCACCTCCTCCCATCCTCCCATTTCCCTCCCCCTCCCCCTACTCCCTCTCTCCCTAGCTCTCCACTCCTAAGAACAGTCAGGGTGCCCTGCCCTATGGAAAGTCCAAGCCCCCCTTCCAATACAGGCCTAGGAAGGTGTGCATCCAAACAGACTAGGCTCCCAAAAAGCCAGTACANATGCTCATTCAGTCCCAGCCCAGCTGGCCTTGGTGAGCTCCCATTAGATCAGTCCCACCGTATCCGTGGTGGACGCACCCTTAGCGGTCCTGACTTACTTGCTCATGTTCTCCCTCCTTCTGCTCTTCATCTGGACCTTGGGAGCTCATTCCAGTGCTACAATGTGGGTCTCTGTCTCTTTCTCCATCCATCGCCAGAAGAGAGATCAGCCCTCTCTCTAATGTGAGGTTGATGAAGATCTTTTCCCATTCTATAGGCTGTTGTTTTGTCTTGTTGACCATGTCTTTTGCTTTCATAAGAGATTTAGTAGACAAACTATTCTCAGAGCTTAAAATTTCTCAATTTTGAAATTATGCAATCCTAGGAATCAAGTAAAACATGATTATTTCTATTTAAGATAATAGAGTACATTATTCACTAGATGTGTGGAACTTATTGTAGTATTTGTAAAAAGTTTTTCAAGGAAATAAGAAAAATTGAATTTGAAGATCTTTAAAAAATATCTTTGTAACATCAGAAGCTACATTCACAAAGTCTAACCGACACGACTTCCCAAACATGAGGTGAACAAGGACAATATTAATGGATATCCCAAAGTAGGTGGAGGAATGCTCATAAGGCGTTGACCCTACACAAAGACTGTAAGCAACTGAAAAAGGCTGAGAGGGGCCTGTTCTAGGGAAGAGCATACCTGTTTGTTGTTCAGTGCCAAATGGTCAGTCCTGAGAGCATTTAATAGAGTAACAGCATATNATGCTCATTCAGTCCCAGCCCAGCTGGCCTTGGTGAGCTCCCATTAGATCAGTCCCACCGTATCCGTGGTGGACGCACCCTTAGCGGTCCTGACTTACTTGCTCATGTTCTCCCTCCTTCTGCTCTTCATCTGGACCTTGGGAGCTCATTCCAGTGCTACAATGTGGGTCTCTGTCTCTTTCTCCATCCATCGCCAGAAGAGAGATCAGCCCTCTCTCTAATGTGAGGTTGATGAAGATCTTTTCCCATTCTATAGGCTGTTGTTTTGTCTTGTTGACCATGTCTTTTGCTTTCATAAGAGATTTAGTAGACAAACTATTCTCAGAGCTTAAAATTTCTCAATTTTGAAATTATGCAATCCTAGGAATCAAGTAAAACATGATTATTTCTATTTAAGATAATAGAGTACATTATTCACTAGATGTGTGGAACTTATTGTAGTATTTGTAAAAAGTTTTTCAAGGAAATAAGAAAAATTGAATTTGAAGATCTTTAAAAAATATCTTTGTAACATCAGAAGCTACATTCACAAAGTCTAACCGACACGACTTCCCAAACATGAGGTGAACAAGGACAATATTAATGGATATCCCAAAGTAGGTGGAGGAATGCTCATAAGGCGTTGACCCTACACTAAGACTGTAAGCAACTGAAAAAGGCTGAGAGGGGACTGTTCTAGGGAAGAGCATACCTGTTTTTTGTTCAGTGCCAAATGGTCAGTCCTGAGAGCATTTAATAGAGTAACAGCATATAAGGACTAATCGTGCTCTTTAGAAATATAAACATAAATCTATATACACATATGCATGCAAAAATAATTACTGAAATAAGAGGCTATGAATTTGAAGGAAAGTGGGAGGGGTATATTAGAGAGCTTGGAGGGAATAAAGGGAAGGGAAAAATTTCATATTATAATTGCAAAATTAAAGTGTAAAAAATGAAAATAGTTGTATAAGTTATATAAAAATTTTAAAATTGTTACTTGTTTTTGTAACTTGCATTTTTTCCAAGCTTCCAAGTTTAAATGTTCGATGGAATAACTTGAAATAATTTAAATGTACGTATTTTTAGTCACCTAGATATAAAATGTATGTGATGGTATTAAAATAATACTTATGAAACAAACAGAAGTAAAACACAAATTCACATTCACCTAAGAGCATATACTAAAGGCTGCACTGACCTAATAATACTGACAGTCCCATGTGTAGTTTTGACAAATAATTTCCAGTTGATTAATCTTATTGCTTGTTTCCTTTAATTGGTTTCTGTTTGGTTGGTTGTTTTTGTTTTCTTATTTATTATTTTTTTGTTTGTTTTGAGAGAAGGGTTTGAATATGTAGTCGTGACTGGCCTGGAAGTAACTAAGCCCTCTGGGTACATTTAGTCACATGATAATTCTCCTTGAGTCACCCAATCAATTAAATGGTTAAGTTCAGATTATATATAATGTGTTTGTGTCTGTGTGTGTGGTGTGTTTGATTCTCTTTCTGTGTGTGGAGTGTGTGTGTGTGTGGTTTGTGGGTCTCTCTGTGTGTGTGGTATGTGGTGTTTTAGTTTTGTATTTGGTGAGCGTGTGAGTATGTGTGTGTGTGTGTACACACGTCTTCTTTTTTGTCTTTCTATCTAATTTTTTGAAGCACGTCTCTCACTGAACCTGACCTCACCAATTCTGCTAGAATGCCTTGTCCTAGAATTCCTTCTACCTCTGTCTTCCCAGTTCCAGTTTTACAGATGTGCCCTTCTGTACATGGATTTTAATGTGGATTCTGGGAAGCTGAACTAGGATGACAATCACATTACTGACTAAGGTAACACCACACCACTTTATTTATAACTTAATAAGAAATGGTATTTTATTGTACTGAAGCACAGAACATTAATATATACTTGAGTGTGGGTGCATCTGTGCTATGGTATGCATGTGAAGGTCACAGGGAAACTTTCAACAGTCAATGCTATCTTACCACCCCGAAATCTAGGTATCAAAAGGCCGTCACGTTTTCATGTCAAGCGCTTTTACCCACTAAGTAGTTTCTCCTGCCCAAATGTTTGTGTTTGAAAAGTCATATAAAAGAGAAAATGACACATAAAATTGCTGAATCAGATATGTAAATAGCTGAGCTAATATTTTAATCTCAAGTGCTTGTCCTTGTACTTAACAGGAACAGATATTTAAACTATGAATCTATTCCCTTTTCACTCCGAAAAAGCACACATGAACATAATTTAAAAATCTCTTTACAGTCACAGTAAGCACTAAAGTCCTCAAAGTCTAGTCACTACTTTGTGTATTTTGTGGAAGCTGATATCATATCACCATGCAAAAGGCAATGTGGCTCAAGTATCCTTAGGAAACAGTTCTGAAGGCAGCATAATCTTGGGACACTGGATGCTAATTATATATTTGATTAGCCAATAAACATAATCCTTACGCAGCAATGTCAGTGAGTGAATTGCTGTTCAATCTATTAGCAATCTCAAGTATCTTTAATCTCTGACATCAAGAAGCTTACTTTGTGTTAGAGTGCGATGAGAAGTCTATACTTGTCAACTCTGAGCAGCCAAGCTCGACCATTCTACAAGTAAGATATTTAAGTCTCTTACCCACAAGATAGTTGATAGGGCTGAAGTGTTCACTAATGTGACTTTCACCAAAAAGACTGACTAGAAGAAACATGTTTACACTCTGTTCTTACAAACTTGTAGCCCCATGTGAAGTATTTCTGAGTGTTGGACACATAGCTGATTCTCAGACATAGGGAATAGAGGGAGCCAAATTCTGCCCTCTTTGTAAGAATGTCTGCTTAACTTAGCACTTAACTTTCTAAAGCTGTCACTGATATCACTTATGTTGAGATCACTGTGGTCTAATTAGAGACAGGTGGGACTAGAAAGACAGGTTGTTATGCCCAGCTTATTCTTGTGTGCCCTAGACTAGACTCAGTTGGTTTAGGGTTTCCACACATTTCCTCACTGTATCCTAACAATGTAATAGAAGTATGATATCAAATGTCAATTAAAAAGAAAATACTTTGACAATTATTCAAATCACACTGAACCTTTAAATGACTGTTTTATACTGAGGATATAGTTACATGAGCATATTTAGCAAGAAAAGGAAGACGACGTCACCAAATATTATTCCTTTTACATACTCTTATTATATCTTGGAGTATTTTGTGTGTTTTGATAACATTTTCTCTTCCTTCTTCCACTCTTTCTAGACACCCCCAACTTTGTGCTCTCTGAGAAAGTATTTTAAGACCTTCAAGACCAATTTATAGTGCCCAAATATTCTTTGTGCATGTGTTTTCCATTGGAGCTTGGTTGAGTTACCATGGGCTATATACTCATAGAGAAAATCTACTCTCTATACCCCTGTAGCTATCAGTTGCCAATAGTTCTTTGGCTAGCCATGAGACTTCATGCCCAACTCCAGTCTGCATGTTGGGATTTGGTATTGTTTTGGCTCGCGCAGGTTTTGTTCATTCTGTCCCAATTGCTGAAAGTGAGTATGTTAATCTATCCTTCTATGTCCAGATGACCATACTGATTTGTAGTCACTCGTTGTCTCTAGCTCTTACACTCTTTCTACTCTGTATTTCTCAATGATCCCTGACACATTGAGAGGAAATATAGCCTATGTGTTTCATGCTTTGAAAGAAAATGGTCCTCAAAAAGAATGGCCCTATTAGGAAATTTGGCCGTGTTGGAGTGGGTTTGGCCTTGCTGAAGGAAGCATATCACTATGGAGGTGGACTTTGAGGTCCTTTTGGCTCAAGATACACTCAGTCTGGTATAAACAGAACATTTCCTGCTGCCTACAGATCAAAATGTAGAACTTTCAGCTCTTTGACCCTCACCGTACCTGCCTGCATGCCACTATGTTTCCTCCCATAATGATAATGGACTGACCCTCTGAAACTGTAAGCTATCCCAATTAATGTTTTCCTTTATAAGAGTTACCATGGCCACGCTATCACTTCACAGGAATAGAAACCATAACTGAGACATTGCATTTAGAATAGCAACCTCTAGTCTGTTATTCTCTGTGCATCAGTAAGTTGTGTGTTTCTGTGTTAATCACCATATATGAAACTAAAAGTTTCTCTGATGTGGTCTGGAGATGCATAGGTATAATGTTAAGTCATTAATAATAGGTGTAATGTTATGTACGTTTAGTAGAATGATAATAGTTCTCCACTAGAATAATGGTACTGGGTATAGGTTTTTTGTTATGGATCGGGACTTAAATTCAATCAAAAAGTGGTTGGTTACTCACAAGATGTTTGTGTCAAATTGTACTGGTGGCATGTCTTTTCATGCCAGTCATCACTGCAGATAGCAAGGTTCATAGCTGGGTAAGATAGGTAATTTATGTCCCCTTATAGTAACATGGATTGCACCTTCCAATGTCATGAAAGCAAAGCAGAAAGGATTGATAATGCTTAAATGCTGGTACCAGCACCAGCTTTATCTATGTCCTTTGATTCAAGTATTTGGTGCCAATGCTCTGGGTTGCTATCTACAACTTGGCAGTAACAACCTTTATAAAGTACACTAAGCCATCTCCGTATATACCTGATTTCATATATTCTTGGATTTTTCCTTTGTTATTTTTCTTTTCTTTTTGTCTTTTTTGAGACAGGGTTTCTCTGCATAGCAGCCCTAGTTGTCCTGTAACTCACTCTATAGAACAGACCGGCCACAAACTCATACAGGTTCACCTGCCTCTGCCTCACAAGTGCTGGAATTAAAGCATGCATGCACCGCCACACCTGACTGGATTTTCCTTTCTTTCTTTTGGTTTTTTTTTCCCCCGAGTCTTGGTTTCTCTGTAGTTTTGGAGCCTGTCCTGAAACTAGCTCTTTTAGACCAGGCTGGCCCTGAACTCACAGAGATCTGCCTGCCTCTGCCTCCCAAGTGCTAGGATTGATTAAAGGTGTGTGCCACCACCTACCAGCTAGGATTTCAGTTTCTTATTCATCACTAAGAGTGCTTGTGAATTGGACAGTTCGATAAGCTATGACTCTCTCTCATGTCATATCTAGTACACCATTATTTGTAGATATTGCATTCTTTATCACAGTTTTGCAGAATATAAGAAAACTACTGTGTCTGCTTCTGAAATAGATTTATGAAAGTGGTCACATAGATGATAAAACATAGTCACAAATGTGTAGGCAGTTGTGTACCTTCAGAAGTCTAGGTTGAATGGCGCATCATGTATCTTTAAACACTTCACAACGAACAGAAGTTACATTTATCAATTATAATACTTCACTAAAATGCATAAGTCATTTGACAAAGTTTATAAAGCTTCTCAGTTATTATTGTAAGTCAAGATCGCATTATTCATTAAGATTCTGAAAGTATAGCAACATTAGAAAAGATGGAAGCTATGATTATAGATTTCCCCTTTCCACAGACTGAACATATGAAAATGTAAAAGACTAAGCTTTTTATTGTATGTTAATGTAAAACATTTACATCTTCTGTATACTTAACAGCATTACATATATAGACTTTAAAAATTGCCCTCTGCGTATTAGTATGGAGTAGTGGCATCTATCACCTTAATTCTGTCAGTGAAGGACTATGGCTGTATGAGTTGTCCCTGAGTTAGGCTATCTAGGACTTTTTCTGTATTTAGCTAAAAGCAATGTGCTACCACAAAATGAACTGAAATTTTAAAAATATTGGAACCACTTTGGCATATGGTCACTTAACAGTCAATTAACCTTAGAAAATTCCTATTTATCTATAAAATAGGACAAGAAATTCTTACTCTGGCTTTCTTCCTTTAATTGAAATAATAGATTCAAATTCTGGTAATATATGTAGTTATTTTAAGCTTCTAAAACTCCTTATTCAAATAAAATATAGTTTTTGATGACTATTATCTTATTACTTGAAAACAAAAATTATTCCTTCCACTTGACATGCTACATTGAAAGAAAATTCAAACATGTTCAGCCAAGATACAGGTCTGACTATTATCACTTAGTTAATCTATAATTGGAAAATATTTTTCCTAACAGGCACTCTGCTGCCTAACTTAGGCCCCCAAAAGGCAGATAGGCAATTAAAAGCAGGGCAAACATGGTATATTCTGCCTTAAAAAAAAGAACTTTGGATTATATTCAGCTAGGCAAATATACATGCTAGTTGATCAAGGAGTGTCTGTGTAAAAGTTGATAACACTTAACCTGAGTCACCCTTATCAAGGCTGAAGACACAGTGATAAGGATAGCTGGGAGTGTCTCCTGTCAGGGTTTTTATAAGATCCTAATTGTGAAATGGCATCCTGAATTCTTCGGTCAAGAGCCTCAGTTTGAAGCCATTTTACATTCTATAAACAGTGACACCTCACAGACTTGATAAGTCGCCCAACTTGAGAGCTCTTACTTCATGACAGAAAACGAGACCTCCCCCACCCCCATCCAGTGCCACAGGAAGAAGAATCTCACAGGAAAATAGTTACAGGTTTGTATCAGTTTGACACCAACTGCTCAATTATGCATTCCTCTCACCACCTGCTCCAGTGTTTCTTCTATTTAAACCGAAATGTCACATCAGTACCCAAGGCCCTGGTTCACACGCTTGATCACTGTCAGCCCCTGAAAATCCTTCCTTGACCTTTCACTATTAGTTCCATCTGCTTTGTTTTGGAGACAGTGACTACCACTAATCTGTTAGGACATTGCCAGTACTGGGCCTATGTTTCAGACCTCACATAAACCTCTTTTAGTTATTAAGTATTAATCCAAAGAATTCCAATCATTTTTAGTAATTAGAAAATGCAAAGAAAATTAACTTTAAGATTGTATATTAACCTAGACTGAAAGTCTGAAGTTAGGAGATCGAGTGAGTTGAAATATTGGGGCTGATGGGTGAAAAATGGAGCCTTTATCTACTCTTGGTGGCATTGGAAACTGGTCTGGCAATCAATATGGAGAATCCTCAAAAAAGCGAAAATACAAAATCCACTATATCCATCTATACTGCATCTTGGTATATGCCCAAAGGACTCAGCATCTTATGATACAAAAACTTACTCAGTCTTGTTTCTTATATTATATCTACAGTAGCTAAGAAATGGAAACCCAAATGACATTTAACCAATGAATGGAAATTGAAAATATGATAAATATGTAACACTATTCAGCATTAAAGATAAAAAACAGCAAAACTTTCTAACATAACATGCCCAAATCTCTCATATACTTGGTAGAGTATTATTTTTATACTATATTCCCTAATTTTGATACTTTTAAACAATATTATGCTTTTATTGATTCTTTGACAATTTCATAGCCCTACTCCCCNATATATATACTCCCCATTGCCAATCTCTCTTCCAGACTCTCTCACCCACTTTATATTCTCTATAGTATTTTATTTGCTTTTAGAAGACACTATCTCACTATTGTCTGAGTTTCTGTCCTACCTGGTTTCTTTCCTCCCACCAGGTTCCACGGCTGTTTAGCCCCCCAAAGAAATCACACAGAGGTCTATATTAATGATAAACTGATTGGCCCATTAGCTCAGGCTTCTTATTTATACTTATAACTTATATTAACCCATCATTCTTATCTATATTAGCCACCTGGCTGGGTAATTTTTTCAGTAGGGCAATCATATCTTCTTCTGTGGTTGGGACAGGACTGGGGAGGAATGGGCTTCCTCCTTCCCAGAATTCTCCTGTTCTCATTGGCCCACCTCTACTTCTTGTCTGGTTGTCTCACCTATACTTTCTGCCTGGCTACTGGCCAATCAGCGTTTATTTGAAACATAATTGACAGAATAAAGACAATGGTCCCACACTACTTCTCACAGCAGACATCTTGTTCTCTGGATCTCCAATCGCTCTATGCCCCCATTCTAGATATTGCCTCAGCCTTATGAGTATGGGTTGTGTTATGACTTTATCAGTTGATCTCAAACATCCCATGGCCAGCTGACCTCTGCATTTTGACCAATTTGACTTTCTATAATGTTTTCCATCTACTTTCAAAAGATTTTTTGTTCAGTGTGAGAGACTTGGTGGCCCAGCTGCCACTCAGTACCANAGGGTATGTAAAAAAAAAAAAACAAAACAAAACAAAAAACAACAACAACAATAAAAACTCACAAATGTGGCATGGGCTAGACTTTTTTCTATCTGAGGTGAAAAATAAGGCAACCAAAGAAAAAAGAACCAAGCACAAACTTTCCTGATGGCAACCTTCTCTTTTACTTCAACTTCAACAACCTCTCTGTCTTGACACTCTTGTTACACAGCTATATCTCCTTACATAGAGCTACATATCTTTCTTTATATACATACATCACTCTCCTACACAGCTACCTCTCTATATTCAGTTACAACATCTCTTTACATATTGCTACATAATTCTATCTACATACACACCCATTATCTCAGACACGTTCGTCTTCTGCATCATTAACTCATTCTTTACTCACTCATGCTTTCATCCAATCATGCCCTCTCACCTTCATTCACTCTCTCACACTTCTTGCATGATTCTTTCTCATCTCTCACACTTCTCTCTCTCCACAGTTACCTTCTCTCTTCCCACCACCGCTCTCCTCCCAGCCAAACTCTGTACAATTTTATGTTACATTTTCAAGGCCTAACCAATTTATATAACACTTGATAAGACATGTAGTTTCTCTTAGGTTGGGTATGTCACATTGACTGGTGAGTGACTATCACTTGGCTTGCATGTAATACTATGTTGGTGAAAGTTCTCAGGCAGTAAGAGAACAGTTGGCTGAACCTTGAGCCTGCAACATAAACTGTCTGGGACTATGTGCAAAATGTCAGCTGCTACAGGAATCCTATGTCCACTAAAGTTTCTTCGATCCTGATGTTGAATCAGTAAAACATCATGGAAAATGACTTTGTATATATGTCTCTATGGGCAACAAGTTATCCATCACCAGGGGCAGCCAACCTGCTTTAAATTTATTCTGAAATCTTAAATTAACTGTTTAAGTAAAAGGTTGTTTTTGTAACTGAAAATCCTATGTAAGGCTGAGTAATGTAAAATATCCTAGTATTATTTATATTCATCAGAATTATGTGATTAAGCAGAAATCATCTTCCTGATCATCCACAGTTATATGTGTACCATGAAATAAACATACGAGCAGTGGGAAAACATCCATAGCAATTCTTAAGGAAGAATGCAGTTTTTGTGGAGAAATGAAGTCATTCATGAAAGAAATTACAGACAGAGACAAGCAGTTATCTACAGCCAGTGACCCCACAGCCTTGCCAGGTGGGGCTCTCCAACAGGAAGTATACATCTGGTGGGTTGGGCTACTGAACACTAGTTGTCAAATCTTGTATATCTCCACAGTCCTCTGCAGTTTTGGGCTTAAGGACAAACTTTTCTGTGCACATATACAATATTATTTCATAATTTTAAGAATCCATTTATTTCAGGACTGAAGAGATGACTCAGAAGTTAATAATGCTTAGTGTTTTCCCAGAATCAAATTCTGTTCCCAGGAGCCATATAAAGTCGCTCACTACAATTTGTAACTCAGCTCAAGGGGATCTGATGCACTCTTTTTACCTCTGTAGGCACCTGTACTCACATGACAGTATACACTCTGATATACACATAAAGAATACATATATCTATTTTTCTCCAGTCTAAATATATCAAATAATTCCTGACAAAATATTCATATTTGTAATGTTAGCTTCCCCTCAGTTTTATTCTCCTTTGTAGGTATATCATCTACATCGGTATATACTCATAGTAGCACATACATATATACATGCATTGTATGTATCTTAATATATGCATATATGTATGTGGAAATTCAAATAGGACCTAATATTTTTTACAATATTATTTATATGAATATGATTAATTTTTACCTATTCTCTTAATAACTGCTTCTCACAAACTGAGAACATTAATATCATAAACCTATTCATGAGAGTTTTGGGTGTTGTACTGAGAGATTAGTGGAATAATTTTAAAGAGTGTTTGGGAGAGCCAAGTAATGTACTTCTATCACTCTTTGACGTGAAGGCTACTATACAACCTTGTTTAAAAAACATATTTTCTCCAAGCTCTGCATTGCGTTGGTTGTAATATGCTATCCACACATTTAATTTTTACTCTTGCTATCTTTTATATTTTAAATATTACACTATTTAAACATCTTTGTATATCTTGTATTTGCATATATATTCACATTTTATGTTTATAAATATGCAATTTAAAGTATTGATAGGATGCTTTAAAAGTTAATTTTACATGTGCTAATGTTTTCTATTTGCATTTCATTTTGATCAAGGTGCATATTTGTACTTCCATCTATAGAATGTTATAGATTGTTAATATGTCTTGTAAAATAATGGCTACTGTTAATATCCCATATCACCATTCTTTTCAGAGGACAGAGTTTTATACAATATTAAGCAGTATTTTATAAAATATTTTGCTTCTTACAGATTGGGATGCTTTTTACATCAGTTTTCCACGTAGGTGCCTTTCAAAAATACTCCCCCATTTAAAACAATAATAAAACAGAAAATATCTAAAACATAATAAATTCATAAAAATAAATAAATAAAAAAGAATAAATTCTTTGTATTCTTAATCTGTATTGCTTCAAAAATGTTATCACAGCTTAACTAAATGTTTTATCCCTCAGTGACTTTAAAAATTTCTGCAGACTTAAATGTATTTAAAATAAATTTACAGTCAAAGTTATAAAAGACATCATGTTTCTACATGAGCAGAATATATATACCAGTATGTCCTTGAAATCTGACAGAATAAAGAGAATTAATCCAAATACCAAATATATCAGATCCCTGAAATACAATCTGCAAAGCAATGTCTCTCAAATTTTACCTCCTCGCACTATGTACTGGACCTAGCCCTCCATTTTAATATTTGATCAAGGGTTTTATCATCTCTAGACAGCTGAGAGTGCCAAGTTCAAACCAATCCACAGTGTATCTCTAACACCGGCAATGCTTTCATCATGTTTTCATGTAGGGCATCTCTTTGATTCCACTGGACATTCAGGTTCAAACTTCTTCTGTCCTGGTCTATTTTCTGGACAGAAGACACCACAACACACTACAAACCTCTTCAGACATTTTCATAACAAATTCTTTTATTAATTCATTCATACAATAATTGTTTGCAGTTCCCTCAGGGGGCTACATGGTCTGGACCCTACAGGATCTTCATCCTTACACCTTCCTCAGTTTTCCTGGAGGACTAAGCATATTTCTAACTTAGAATCCTTACATCAAATATTCTTTTTGGTTGCTTTCATCAGGTTCCTGTATTCATGTGAGTGGCTCTCACTCCTTGCTATTGTCATCTTCTCATTGAAGTATAGCCACACCCTCTCTTCTAGACTATTCTTTTTTACCTTGCATTCTTCATTCTCCATTGTTGGCTTTGATTTTGCCCATAAAATTTGTTGTAACCAAACATACTATGCACCTCGAAATTTTGCTGTGATTTTATTATGATTTATTTACCAGAATATGATTCCGTAAAGGTAAGATTTTATACCTATTCTTGTATTTTCATTGTAATACTGTTTACAGGAAAAACCAGCAATCCATAATAGTTTCTCAAGTAATATGATTTTTACTGAGCAAATGAACTAATTCAATAAGCAATGCATTTATAAACTGCAAGGTTTCTTTTATATTTCATATGTGACAGAAAGGAAGGCCAGGTACGTATAGCCATATGATGAATAAAATAAGGGACACTAAAACCTGGGTTTCCTGACCATTTGTCCTGTGATGTTATTCTTATGCCATTCTCTTTCTATAGTTGTCTCATATTGTTGTTGGAGGAAAGAAATGAGGTAGCTGAGGTTTCTGAAGTTCAATCAACCAGTCTCATTTAGTGCTGGCATGATCTAACCAAATACAATGGAGACACAAAGTTTCTTGGTTCACTCTTTTAGGTTCTCTATAAGGCCTCTCACTAAAAAGATCTTGTGACATTTGGAGAGGAAATAGAAATAATTGTGTGTAACTGTGTGGCGATTTCTCAAAAAATTAGGAAACAACCTTCCTCAAGACCCACTTTTGGGTATATATCCAAATGATCCTCAATTGTGCCACAAGGACATGTGCTCAACTATGTTCATAGCAGCTTTGTTTG
>LOEQ01013114.1:8673-22854 GCA_001685075.1 Bramus lutescens | reverse complement strand
AGAGAGAGAGAGAGAGAGAGAGAGAGAGAGAGAGAGAGAGAGAGAGAAAGGGAATTTCTCAGCTTGGCTTACATTACAGGTTGTGGCTTGGCTCCTACTGCAAAGGCTGAAGACTTGGTAGCTGTCTATTTTAGTTGTCAATTGTCTCAGTTTGGTGCTGAAACACTGGAGGATACCTGAAGAGTCACTAATCTTCACTATATGTCGGATTCCTGCATAGGCTTCTATAACTGTGCTAAAATAAAAACAACCAAAAGCAATTTGGGAAGGAGAGGTCTTATCTCATTTTACAAGTTACAAGTCATACTCTACCACTAAGGCAGTCAGGGCAGGGACTCAAGGTAGGGACCTGGAGGCAGAAACTGAAGCAGAAGCTGTGGGGGAACTGTGCTTAAAGACTTGTTCCTCAAGACCTGCTAAGACTATTTTCTTATGTCATCAAGGATCAACTAACTGCCAGGACTAACAGCTCCCACAATGGGTTGCACCCTTGTACGTGAATGTCCTATGGATATACATATGGAGAATTTGATGGAGACATTTTTCTCACTTAAGGTTCTTATTCCCAGGTAACTTTAGCTTCTATCAAGCTGGCAAAGACAATCTGAATGCAGCAGTTTGAATGTGGAAAAAGTTGGTTCTGATACTAATTAAAGAATACTGCCACACCCAGGTAGATGAACTTGCCAGGGAGCGTGGGGGCAAGTAGGCACAAAAGCACTTCCCTTCTTTTGTGTGCTTTATCTGGGCTGCCCCTGAAAGATACCTCCCAGGCTGCAGGTGGCCAACCCCTTGGCTTCTAATAATATGATCAAGAAAATCCCTTGGGTTTAGTTAATTCCAGAAGCAGTCAAGTTGAAAACCGTGATTACTTATTACTCTTTTAGATTTGACACAGCCACGTATCTTTATGTTGTGCTTAATTCCCAATGAAAACAGTAATAATCTCATAAAGATGGTATAACTACTTTATGTGCAACCACAAATGTATTATATATTGTAAAACACAGGCAACGTTGTTGAGGAATGTTTAGTCTTTTACATATGAAAACAGATTTACAGCATTTAATCAATTATATTTCAAATATTATATTATGCGATAAATAGAGGAAAAGAAACATGAGTCAATATATGTGCATGTATACATAAATACGTTTTTAATAAAACAGGACAGATATGTCAATTACAATTCTATTTCTGCAAGCGGTCATCTGGACTCAGCTTTATAAACACTTTCCTCTAATACGCATTATGTATTTCCTCTACCTTCAGCAAGCTACTCAGTATGTTTTTGTTCTTACCCTGAATGTGTGATCTGTACCTTTATTCCTGAAGTGTCGGGGCTTTTTGCCATCCTGCCTGGATTGGATTATTGTAGTTTCCCTTTGATGTTATTAGAAGACATGCAAACACCATGCGAAACCGTGAAGGATCTCCTGTACTTTAGTTGTAACCTTCCTGGCCTCCTCTGTGAAGAAGCAATCCAGTACTTCCCGGATCAAGCACCTCTTTTAACACTGTTAATTCATTTTTTAACCTGTTGACTTAGGGTATCAAAAGCTTGAATTGCTGAGGAGAACCTTTAGCTTTCAGTTCAGTGGAAATTTGTTGTTTTTCATGGTAAGAGAGCTCTCTATCTGGAACCAAAACTTTGAAGTCAGCAGAAATTAAAGACACTGGAACATGAAGCAGTTTTTTTTTAATTTTTTCTAGTGGGTCACTGGAGGTGATAGTGTGTGGAACCATTCCAATTTCCATCTGCTGATTCCTCACACAGAAGTCCTGGCTATAGGAGAAATAGACTCTCTGAAAGCTTAACTAAATGCATTTTGTGTTTTGATATAAATATGATCCCATGAGGCTAGGGAAAAGAATGTGGAGGCTTAAATGAGAAATGTCTTTCTTAGGCTTAAGCCTTTGAATACTTGGTGCTAGTTACTAGTTCTATAGGGAGGTGGTAAAGCCTTCTTGGAGGAATAACTTTAGTGTGGAAGGGCTTTGGATGTTTATAGTTTGTCCCACTTACAGTTTGAACTCTGTCTTGTATTTGCATAGGAAGATGTCATCTCGCATTATCCTGTTCCTACCCCCTAGTCTGCTATTTGTTGCTTTGCCTTCCCACCACAATGGACCCCTATTCTACTGTAACTATAAACTGAAATAAACTTTCTTCCATTTTTATCATTGTCATAGCATTTCAATACCTCAACAGAAAATTAATCAATATAATACTCAACCATCACTTAGTCTTTGCATTTTGACAATTTGTGGATCTCTATAATTACCGATGTCTGCTGCAAAAGTAAGCTTTTTTGATGAGAGTTGAGAGTGCATTCATCTGATCATACAAGGACAAATATATGGAATACAGCTAGAAATAAATTTACTTAGTAAAATGGTAATATAAATTTTCCTCTCTTGTCATAGGTAGTAAGCTATCTTTGTAGTAACAGAAAGGAATTTGCTTCCAGTGAGCATGCTTAAGTCCAATTAGAGAGCTATTGTTTACCCCAAGATGAAAATGCCACTCTTACACCACTGGAGATATCTTGCCAGGTTATTCATTGCTGTGGTTTGTTGGCTTTATAATTCTACTAGGCTACTGAATACCTTTCTCTCTGGAAGTCTGTATTTGACTTGCTTGTGTGTCTTTTGTTCATTAGCTCACATGCCAGGATAACTGGTCTGCTTGCTTCTGGGAATTTGTTGGCTCTGATGTAAATCTTCCTGGATGAATGCTGGGACTACAAATGTATGTATTGTTGTCATGCCCAACTTTAGATAAATTCCTGGGGTTCAAACTCAGATAATCATGCTTAAGAAGCAACACGTTTACTCACCGAGCTATTGCTCTAGCAGATGTGCTTGTTTCTAACCTGTTCATGGTAACAATGTTGAGTGAACCTGTTAGTCAGTATGGAACTTGCCATTTTTGTTTTTGCCTAACATTGATGGATTATCTCTATCATTTAAAGTTTTTAATTCTCATTTTATTTTATGTGTGAATATTTTGACCGCATGTATCTTTGTGAAACATGGGGGTTCCTGGTAACTATTGGATGCTAGAAGGCATTGAATTCCCCACAAATGGAGTTATATATGATTGCTAAAAATGGAACTTCAGTCCTTTAAGTCCTTTGTAGAAGGCAGTGCTGTTAAAGAACGAGCTACACACACACACACACCTTACCTACCTATATATCTGACATTTATTCCTCCACCTATATTCTTCAAAATCAGATACATTGTTCATAGAACATAGAAAAAATTCTGGCAGTTAATGTTTGTAAAACTGATTCATATAAAATAATCTATGTTATTTTAAATGCTATGACATCTAGATTTGGAATGATTATAGGTCTAAGTGTTGATTCTTGAGGCTGTCTTTCTTTGAGTGGTACTTTGTTCCTTGGTTTCTGTTTCCTGTCTGGTCTTCTGTTCTAAGTGGTCAGGGGTTTTGGTGATTAGTCATTACTTAGCTCCAGTAGGGTGTTTTTGTTGCAGTTTTGTAGCCTGCAAGACCTCTGGGATTTTGGGTACCAATTTTGCCTCTGCAGCTCCAAGTACTTGTTGGGCCTCTAGGATTCTGGGTATCTGTTTGATCTCTGGTATTCCAACCTACTACAGCATGACCTCTAGAACAGCAGAAGTTTTCTGCCAAGGTTGTTGGCTGGAATATGCAGCTCAGGAGGGGGTGCAGTTGGGGGATGTTGAACAAGTTTTAGTGGATGTTAGTTGACTGTAGGTAATGTTTATAGGTCCTTAGATTCAGCCTGGCCTCAGGTAAAGCAGAATTTGTCTGCTGAAATATTGGGCCAGAATATAGAGCCCAGGGGAAGGGGTGCAGCCTGGGGTAGTGAGGCCAGCATTAAAGAGTATTAATGGGCAGTGGGTGATGTACTAAGTGGGGTTCCTGTGGAGGCACAAAAATGTGAGCCTATTTCAACCTTTTCTGATGGTCAGAGAGATTAGAGGTTGCTCAATATTTAACAATAACCAGGACTACACATCCTGACTCAGGATGTGATTACTTGGTTCTTCTGTCATTATGATGGCTCATACAAGAAGAGCCACTCTATCCTGACAAATGCTCAGGGATGCAAGCATACTTCTGCTCCTGCTTTGGTAATCAGAGATTTAACCAGTGAGTGGCTGCCTTCAGGATGCTTGATCTAGGGTGGCTTCACTGCCTAAACAACAGAATTCTAATGACTTGATGTCTCAAAATGTTGAAACAATTAACTGTTTGAGTTGTCCTTTGTATCATGTTAAAGAAGTCTTTTGTTGCCTTCTTTCTCACTCTGTGTTGGGATATAAAAGGTACAGAAAATTAAATGCTGGTGATCTTAATATTCACTGAAGCTCAGAGAAAAGCCATGGAGCCAACATACCAACAAATTGGCACCAACATGGCCATCCAAAATCTACTTAAAAGACTGAGAGAGCTTGAAAAGGAATTCTGGCAGCATTCCACAGCTCATTTAAGGGAGGTTTTCCATAGTCAGTGGCAGTAGAAAAAAACCACACCATTTTGAAATGCCAGCTATCTGGGCCATGCTGCCAGTATCACCTCTGGCACTTTCAGGATACTGAGTATTAGAATGGAGTTTGTGCTTGATGGCAACATGGACTGGCTCTGTGCCTAGAGATGGGGCAGTTTGCACGCCTCTCAGAGGAAGCAAGCAGGTCCACCATGCTGGACTGGAAAGGGCAAGCAGGAAGTACCACTTATACCCTATTAATGCTGCAGCTTAAGTTTTTAAGGTGTGCTTAGCATTTTAGAAAGTGCTCTTGGACAGTAAAGAATTACAAATACACAATAGGACAGATGCAGACATAAAAGACCTCTAAATGGGTCACAGTGTTGAATAAATGTACATAGGCTTGGTAGAGAGAAGAAACAGGGAGTTATAAAAGGAAATAAATGGTTTACAAAAAATTCAAAGTCTTTAAAGAGACAGAGTATAGATAGTCATAGATTAAAAGGAGTAAAGATAACAAATATTAAGAAGTAATAGAGTGAAAACTAATAAGCCACATAAAGATGGAGAATACACAGAGAGTCTGGATTATGTATAATATTGTACTTTTTGGAATTTTTTGACTTGAAGGAGCTAAGTAATCTATATGTACTTTAAAGGTATCTTGACTTTAAAATTTGAGTCTAAGGATATATTGCTTTGGAAAAGATTTCTTCTTTTGTTGCCACAGAAGATTAGAATCTGTGGACTGGTTCTAAACTAATATGGTTTGATGGACCAAAATCCCCTGATAAATCACCTTGAAAACACCTCAAAAATTAACTTTGCCCAATAAATAGCAGGAAGCAGTTTGGAGAAAACAACACCCATATACCCAAATATTGTTTATAAATGATTGTTTACATTTAAAGGGGGATATGCTATAGATATTTGCATTAATATAAATCTTGACTTATTGATACAAATTTAAAGACTGTGTATATATATTTCTGATCTTGATTAAGGTATTGTGTTAGTGCAGCTCATTTAAAAATATTATGTATAATTAAGAAATATAGGTTAATAAATAATCATCTATATTAGTCAAGCTTGTCGTCACGTTAGGTATTCTAGATACGTAGAGATATATTTCAGTTAGATAGATAATCTTCAAACCTTTCAAAGACTATGATATATGGCATTTCAAATGTTTTAAGAATGCAGGACTTTTGATGACAGTCAGACACATCTGCTCCTGATAGCATTAGTCTACTTCAAGAGGAAGATGGCCACTGACAACGCTCCTTATGGAGTTGGGCAAGAAACTGCTCTTGTCTAGACTGCTTGATGAACTGCACATGCAGGACCTGCAGAAAAATGACTGCTGAACTTGCCTAAAGTTGATAAAAGACCTTCCAGGTTCCTGCTTCATGAAAGAGTCTGCTAGACATTCTGCAGGAAATTTCCTGCTTCATGGAAAAGTGTGCTGGATACTATAAACCTGTAGGCTGAAGATGGATCCTCCAACATTACAGAAGAACTTTGGGTGACTGCCAAAGCAGTGACATGTCTCTGTCATTTCTAGAGTTTTAGAAGCTGCTTACAATGTACTTCCTCTTTACTTAGGTAATATTATATCCTTCTGGAGTCTTTGATGGAGCTGAAGAATTTGTAGTTATAGTTTTTTATAGTTATGATAAAATGTAAAGTAGATATAAATAATATAAGTATAACTCTTACTTGATACCTGTTTTGTTATATGTCATTTTACTATGTTAAAGTTAAAACATTCCTTTCTTATTCAAACAGAATAGGGAAGGTGATGTGGGATTCCCCTCTGTGTCTTATGAAAACTATTGGTGAATAAAGAAACTACCTTGACCTGTTGATAGGGAAGAACTTAGGTAGGTGGGGAAAACTAAACTGAATTCTGGGAGAAAGAAGGAGAAGTTAGGGAGAAGCCATGGAACTGCTGTTGGAGACAGATGTGCTGAAACTTTGCTGGTAGTCCACGACCTTGTGGTGATGCACAGGTTAATGGAGATGGATTTAATTACAATGTAAAAGTTAGCCAATAAGAAGCTAAAGATAATGGTCCAAGCAGTGATTTATTTAATACAAATTCTGCATGATTATTTTGGTTATGGGTGGTTGGGATGAACAATCAGCTCCTTTCAACAGATCTCCCTCCTGGTACTATCTTATGTTTTCTGTATTTTTTTTCTCATGCCTTCATATTATTTCCTAACTTTTCTGATGCCCAATTTCCTACTCTGGAAAGTGGTATTTTTGTTGAGCCTAATCCCTGACAAATGGCTCCCAACATTGGGCAGTTGCTGACAGGACCCTAGGACTAGTTGGATCTCTAGTAAAGCAGTCAGAGTTGTAGGCAAGAATATGGAGCCCAGAGAAGCGGTGCTGTTAAGGGATGTTTGGCAGGTTTTCAGGAGTGTTAATAGGTAATCAGTGGTATCTTACGTTTAGTCCTTTTTTTCCTGCCTGGCCTCTAATGAAGCAAAAGTATTCTGAAGAAGTTATGGGCCAGAACATGGAGTGCAGGGAGAGTTTACACCTTGGAAACTGCCAAGAATCTATGAGGGTGAGCTAGAAATGGAAGATAAGGAGCCTGAACTAGCCATCTCCTATTGCCAAACAAGTCTTCGTTTTGAGGGATTGGAACAACAACCAATCCACGTAATTTTCAACCTACAATATATTCTGCCTAGGTAAAGGTAGCATAGAAATTTGTGGAAGTGACCAACCAATGACTGGTCCATCTTGAGACCCATACCATGGGAGGGAGTGTTCCCTTGTCACTACCTGGAAGGGCATGACCCAGAGAACTAGAATAGAATCAAAGATGACTGACAAAAATGTTTAAAGAAATGGTTCCTAATAATATTCTGCCATATTCATAGATCATTGACTAGGCCAATTGTCAACAATTGCTCACCCAGCAATTGATGAAAATAGATACATATAACCATAGCCAAACATTGGGCAGACCTCAAAGAATCTAGTGGAAAGAGGGAAGAAAGGATTGTGTGAGCCAGAGGAGGCAAGAACACCACAAAAAACCCCACAGAACCTACTAACTTGGCCTCATATGGGCTCACAGAGATTCCATTACCAACCAAAGAGATGACATGGGTCAGATCTAGGCATATGTTACAATTAGATAGCTTGGTTTTCTGTGGGACTTCTAACATTGGGAGCAAGGACTGTCTCTAACTTTTTAACCTACTTTTGGGATCTTTTCCTTCTATTGGATTGGTCATTCAGCCTTAATGAGAGAGGAGGCATCTAGTATTACTACAACTTCATATGCTAGCTGTTATAAACAGGCCTGCCCTTTTCTGAAGGGAAGGGAGGAATAGGTGGGGGGCAGGGAAGCAGGAAGTGGCAGGGAGGACTGGAGGAAGGGAGGTGAAAATGTGATTGGGATGCTGAAAAAATAATTAATGAATTATAAAATAATTTTATATAAAATATATTTTGACATTTTACAACATTTTATTATTCTATATTTAAAATATCCATAGTAGATTTTTGTAGTTTATTTTTAATATTATTCATGATTCTTTTTTCTATGTGGTTCAGTATTTTGATATTTCAGGCAAAGAAATAAATATTTTGAAAATGATCATTTTATTGCTGTAAATTTTCCTGCTACAATAGTCACAGAAGAATAAATAACTTGTTTGAAGATTTCTGCCTAATATGCATAATTCAATATTTACTTCTTTTAGTCTGACTTAAAGACACAGGATAGTTAATATTTTACAAACTCTCCTCATACTATTAACCAAGATATTTGAATAATATCAATGTTATTAAATCATGGCATATCCAGTGATACAATGAAAATTCCATAGAAAGTAGTGTTAGAGGTATTAACTGATAATGAAAGAATGACCAATATTGAATCATGATAAAAGCAGAGAGAGTGACAATTATTGAAGGGAAAGCTCTGCTTCTAAGTGGAGGGTGACAAATGACCTTAAGGTTTATAAACCATCCTTCCTAGTGCTGCTAAACTTTTAAGTCTTAAGTAGGAAACATGGAAATCTTTTCAGACTATAAGAGAAAAATGCCAAGCAGATGTCAGCTCACAATAACTGAAGAAACATTTTGAAGTGGTTGCTGCAACTCTCTTAATGGGTGTAATCATTAAATTCTTAAGTAGTACTTTAAATTATGCACAGGTACTCCATTATTGATGCCATATAGTCAGTTTATTAGATGTTGATAGTATGTGAAACATCTTGAGTCACATCTACCCTTTGGGGCAGAGGCCAGTACTCACTTTTTTTTTTCTGATTCACAGCTCTTTTGGCTTCCCTATAAGGGCAAATTCTGACGATTTTGGATCACCTTTAAGCATCCCATAGTCATACATCTATGCATCTTCTCCCTACTCTACATCTCATAAATAAAATTTACCTTTACAGAAGGATAATGTTCAGGTGTGACACTGACACAGATGAGGATCTGGGGTACTAGAACAAGCCAGGCATTATTTACAGTGTCCTCTGAATGGTGTATTACTTACTTTTCTGTTGTTACAATAGAATACCCTGACAAAAATCATATTAAAGGAATAATAAGGTTATTTCATTTTAAATTTCCAGAGTGGCTATAGTCTACCATGGTGGGAAAGGCATGGCAAAAGCTATGTACACCAGCAGGAACTGCAAGAAATCTGTCTTATAACATTCTGTCTGCTCATAGGTATCAGAAAATGAGGCCAGGCTGTAGAAACTCAAAAGTTGCCCTTAGCAATGTACTCCCCTCAGCAAGGCTTCACTTCCTAAAAATGACATAATCTTCTCAAACAGCAGCACCAGCTGGGGATCACGTGTTAAAGACAAGAGACTGTGAGGGACATTTCTCACTCAAGCCACCATGAATAGAGAATAGGAATTATACACTTTACACAGAATGCCTGGATTTGGAATATTCAATATCTTACCACTAGATCCAAAAATGTGATCATTTAGCCTGTAGACCATGTGTATTATGTACTTTTTAGTGTTGTTGTAATTGACAAAAAGCAAATGAATGGAAAAAGAGTTTGTTCTGATTTAAAATTGGGGAGGTGATACAAGTTGCTGATGATGGGAAAGTCATAGTAGGATATGACTCCATGTTAGCAAGAGTGTGCCAATGGGATCCCTCACATCTAGAAACAAGAGTCTGAAGGGCAGACATAAAGTGAGTATAGTCTCTAAGATTTCAAGGCCAACTTCTAATAATTTATTTCTTCCTGTGTGGTTCCAAATACCAATGGTGCCAACTTTTCCAGACAGTACCATCAACTAGGGAACAGGTATTTAAACACATGAGCTTATGTGAGACATTCACATTGAAAACATAATACCCATATTTACCTAATATATTTTAAATCATCATCTCAGATGACTTAGCAATACCCATTATTCACTAAACCATCAGTAAATATCTGGTACATGACTTTTTATGTGCCTATATGCAATTTTCTTTTTTTTTAAACTCTTATATAAAGACTGGTCTTTTTATACATCCATCTCTTTTTATAGTACTTCTTCTAGATCCAATCCATAAAAGATAAATTTCATATTAATAAACTGAAATGAAAATATTTCAAGAGAAAAACCATTTCTAATGCACTCAGCATAACTTGGTTATTATTAGAAAAGTGTTAATTTCCTTGTTGAGTAAGATGATAATACCTGATCCAGAAACAGGCTGATCAGCCATGGGTGATTTGCTAAATTTTGCTGAATTATTCTTTACAAATTAACTCTATACACAGCCCAGGGACGGGTTGATGGCACCTGTAGTGGGAGGCATTTGTGGGGACCATTGCCTGAGGAAATCACTGCAGCAATTTGCATATGTGTTTTAGTTTGATATATATATTTTTTTGCTGTGTTCATGTGTAACCCCTGGAGATTAAAAGTTATTATTGTCTTGGCATTGCATAGAAGATACAACACAGTTTACAAAGAAACAGCTGGAGTGTTATCTAATCTCCATGTTCCAATTTACTTATGCATAAAGCATGCATAAAAAATTAAGCCTCCCTGAGAAATTTACCCTGTGTACTTAGTGAGCCTCAGCTTTGCTAGAGGAAAAGCCATGTGCTTGAAATGACCCAGAGACTGCATTAAATAATACATAGATGATTGAGAGAATATAGCATTTATAAATTTAATATTAATTTGACTACAGCATGGTCGTTATGTCTGAACTATAAATATATAAATATATCCTCGTCTTCAGGCCTTCTGTTTCAGTGACTCTTGACCTCCTTGAGTGAGAACGCAAGAACATTTTGAACCAGGTTTAAGAAGTGACATCAGATTAAATTAAGGGCTCATGCACTTACAGATTAGAAAAAGAAGCAGCGAAGCATCCACAAGAGATGCATAATGGCGGAAGCTCCTGAGTTGTTCCCTGGTCATGCACATTGTGAACTAGTTCCTACATGGAACTGGAAATGTGGCAATTGAAACAGAATATTTTTGAACTTTATAAGTTTTATCTTTATGTTCAAATTTATGGATAATTATTTCTTGCACTAATTAATTTTTAGTGATTGATTTTTTTGTTACTAGTTTTTTTCATTTTTTGTTACTAGTTTTATCTTAAACACTTTCTAGAAGATTATGTACATGATAAGAATATGAGGAAAAAGAAAATATATTCCTCAATTCTTAAGAAACAAAAGGCATCTCATATTTATTAAGATAGACACTACCAGAAACAGAGCATTAATAAATGTTGGTAAGAATAGGGAAATTGAAATGTCTAAGTGTTCTTGGTAAAATTATAAAATATTACAGTTGCAATGGGAAACACTATAGTGGTTGCTCAAAAAAGTTAAAAAGAAAATTGTCATTTGATCAAGCAATATTACTTCTGAGTACGTTTTTGAACCCTTGAAGCAGGATATGAAAGAGCTATTTGCATATCTTATACTTTCAAACAACATTTACAATAGCTTAGAGGAACAAACAGCCGAAGTGTCTATCAATAGATAATTAATAAATACATATTCAGAAACATCATAAATGCATGTATAAATTCACATACCTAAGTATATAAGCATTCATACATATTGTAATATTTTAACCTTATTAAACAGGCAATGCTCACTTCAGTAGCATATATACTAAAATGGCAATAATACAGAGAAGATTAGTATGGCCCCTGCACATAAATGACACACCCATTCTTGAAGCATTCTATACTTTAAAAAAATAGAACAATATATAACAAAAATAAAGCTACAGTCCATTATTTTTGGTGAACATACATTCAAAAATGCTCAGTAAGATACTAGCAAACACAATACAGACATACATCAATAAGATTATCCATGGATCAAATTAACTTTATCCTTGAACTGCATAGGTGGTGTAACATACTCAAGCTGATAAATATAATAAATCATATAAATTAACATGAAGAAAAAAATAGTTGTCTCAAAACTTAGACAAAAAGGCCTCTCATAAAATCCAATGTGCCTTTATGGTAAGGATTTTAGAGAACATAGGACTAGAAAGAATTTATTTCAACTTAGTAAAATCTATATATGAGAAAATGAAAAGCCAACATCATTCAAAATCAAGAGAAACTTGAAGCAATCCCCTTGAATTCAGGAGTAAGACAATGATGTCTATTATCTCTGCTCCTTTTTTAATATTTTGTTTGAAGCACTAGCTGGAGCAATAGAACAAGAGAAGATAATTAAATGGATACAAATAGGAAAACAATGAAGTCAGTCTATCTATATTTGCAGATGGCATGCTATTATAAATTAGAGAGCTCAAAAATTCTACCAGAAAATTCTAGAAATGATTTATTCAGCAATGTGGCAGGATAGAGAATAAAATTGAATTAAGCAATGACTTCTCTATATACTATCAACAAGCATACATAGAAAGAAACCATGGGTACACCAGCATTCACAATAGCCTCAAGGAAAATAAAATATCTAGAATTAAACGATAATGGAAGGAAGAATTTCTACAGTGAAAGCCTTCAATATCTAAAGAAAGAGATGGAAAAAGACCTTAGAAAATTGAAAAAAAAAATCCCATGCTTGTGAATCAGAAGAATTTTAATATGATAAAAATTATCTTTCTACCAAAACCTATTTGCAGATTAGATTCAGTGTAATCTCAATCAATGTCCTCATCTCATCTAAAAATAAACATCTTAAAATTAATATGGAACCATAAAACAACCTAGATAACTAAAATAACCTGTAATTGCAACTATGCAGTTACCAGCTGTTTCTCTAGCAGTGGCCTAGCTGTTCAGACTATAGCCTGGTGGGAATTCTGCTCCAAGCACCAGCTCTGTCTCTGCTGCCACAGGTAGCTTGAACTAAATCTCTATCATTCAATTTACAAATAAGTGCCAAGATTCAAAGATTGGGATGAAAATCTCCTGGGTCAAAGATGCTAAGTAGCAAAAAGCTAACCATCTCTCCTTACTGGCAATTCTAAAAGACAATGCTTCTTTTTTACCAAACCAGAAAAACTTGAACTAATCTACAATCCTCCTACCTACTTCCCATGTCTTTCTCTCCTGGATGTCCTCTGATGCTCTATGATTGCTTTCTGTCAACTTGCTAACTCAGCCTCCTGACCCAAGGTTAATTTTATTTAATCAATTCAAAAGCAACCTTGAGGTTCATAGTGTGGTTGAATGTCCCCCAATATCTTCTCCTTTTTGTCTAAATAAAAAGAAAGGTTTTAACTTTAACAATATAAAACAATATAATAATTATCAAGTAAGAACTACATACACAATGTTTCATCCATTTTTATTTGGCAAATTCAGAGAAAGTGCTCTATTATCTATTTTATATTGGTGAGTCCAAAGTTTTGTACCTAATTTACTCTATATCTTAAGTTGTATTAACAACTCAAAACTAATTTTTAAACCTCAAAACATTTTCTTAGATAAACAATTTAAGCTTTGATGTCTCTCATTCTTATATGCCTTACACATCTTTTGTAAGTTTCTTCAGTGAATTTTGTAACAACAAAAAATACAGCCTAACTATCTTGTCTTCAATTCCATCAGATACCAGGAGAAGAATGTAATATTAACTGAGCAAACAGGAAGTGAAGAGCAGACAAATTCAAAAAACTTGTTATAGAAATGACAGAACAGTTGGCTGCCTGGACAGTGACATGTTCTTTACAATGTTGAGACATCTGTCTTCAGACTACAGGAGTAGAATATCTGATAGATTTTTCTGTAAATTTTGATTGATTCTCTTATCTTATTTTGGCAAAGTTTTGCAGTCACCTTGTTTTGTGTCCTGGTGATCCCATTTGAAGAGCATACTGTAAGGAATGGAGACAAGGGCTTACACAATGGCTAAATTGTCAAATAAAAGCAAACTCCATATAGAGATTCTTTGATGCCCATCACCTTTTTTTTTAAGTAAATTGGCACTACCAGGACAGATGGGTCTCAAAGTCATGAAAAGCCTTGGGTTATTAAAATGTCTTAAACAGCATATTCTATAAGTACCTGATGTGTTTGAAGATCATCTTGTATCAAAAATGTATCTCTGGTTAACCTTGAAAACATACCTAATATAATTACAAGATTATTATAGATGATTAACTACTAACCCGTATTTCTTAATTATTCATTAAATTTTAAAATGAACTGCATAGATATGCTTCCTTAAATAAGAGCAGAAACATATATA
>LOEQ01013113.1:2448-19283 GCA_001685075.1 Bramus lutescens | reverse complement strand
GAGAGACAGAGAGACAGAGAGACAGAGACAGAGAGAGAGACAGAGACAGAGAGAGACAGAGAGCGCATGCCCTGCCCCCTCCCGCGCAGCCTGGCTCTAGCAAGGAGCTGACAGGTTTAAAAAAAGGTAGCCTCAAAAACCTACAGTTTCAGGACAGTTAAAGGTCTATAAAAATAAACAAACAGGTTAAATATGCTTCTTTTTCCATTTTACAATTTTGCTTCTTTGTCAAAAATCTGCTGTTCATAGGTGTATGGATTGATATCGGTTCCTTTGGTCTTCATATCTGTTTTTATGCCAATATCAAGCTGTTTTCAGTACTGTGATTTTGTAATAAAGTTTAAAGTTTAAAGTTAGAGATTGTGACACATTCAAAATTCCTTTATTGTTTAGGATTATTTAGACTGTCCTGAGTTTCTGTTTTCCTTATAAAGTTGAAGATTGTTCTATCGAGGCCTTTAAAACATTTAGCTATAATTTTAGTGGACATTAACATTAAATCTGTTGATTGCTTTCGGTAAGATTGCCATTTTTGTTATGTTGATTCTACCTTCACAGAAAATATTTATAAAGGACTGTGCAACGAGACCCTCACCGTATGAAATGATACTCTTTATTCAGCCTCTGCCAGGTGGTGGGCTTGCTCATTGCTGCTCACCACCTGTATCCATGGGATGGTCCTTAACTCCAGGTGAGGATTTTGTGTAATGACTCAG
This sequence comes from Bramus lutescens, assembly GCA_001685075.1. Lineage (NCBI taxonomy): Eukaryota > Metazoa > Chordata > Mammalia > Rodentia > Cricetidae > Bramus > Bramus lutescens. Next base: position 18,567 of record LOEQ01013113.1, on the reverse strand, counting down.
CTATTCCCCAATATGAAATACTATGAGGAGACACAGATGGAGTTGGCCCTGTCCCTAATGCTCCACAGAGCAAAATGGGCTATAGGGGCGACCACAGTTCTACTCTTCTTCCTGGTAGGGTTAGGCATAGCTGGGGCAACAGGGGTTGGCACTGTGGCCTTGATTCTTAAAGATAAAAATCATCAGTCTCTTCAATTGGCCATTAATTTGGACCTCAAGAATATAGAACAGTTAATATAGAAGTTAAACTAGAAACTTCCTTAGATTCCTTGGCTGAGGTCGACTTCTAGAACTGCAGAGGCCTGGACCTCCTCTTCATATAACAAGAAGGCTTATGTGCCACCTTCAGGGAGGAATGCTGTTTTTAAGTAAATCAGGGTAATTAGAGATTCCATGGCTTTGTTGAGAAAATGGATCAGATAAAGAATGTATGGAAGCTGGATGGTATGAAACCTTGCTCAACTGGCCTCCCTGGATAACTACTTTGCTTTTAGCCCTAGCGGGATCCCTAAGGATCTCGCTTCTTCTTCTCACCTTTGGTCCCTGCCTCTTCAATAGATTAACTGCCTTTGTCCGAGAGCAGGTCAGCAGCATTCAGCTAATGATCTTAGGTCACAATATCATCCCCATGAGCTCCTGAACAGACAGAACCCACAACTGAGTCTTCTGTCATTGGTACTTAAGAAATAGGGAATGTAAGACCCATGGCAGCTTAGCTATACTGCTGCCATGACAAGCTCAATGGAAATGGTCAGAAAAGTAGCCCTATGTTTCAGTTTACTCTAAGACAACTCCCAGTTCTAGGAAAAACCACCCAGGCATGGGCCAATTAATATTCAGCTCCAAGTGTAATAGATAAGATCACAGATGTCCTTAAGCCTAGTACATACCCATCCCCTTTCACCAAGACACCTCTAGCCAAGTGTCCTAAAAGTTGGAACCTCCCCTCACCCCAGCCTTTACTATGATAAAAACCCTACCCAAACTGGGCTTGATGCTCTCCAGTTGAACCACTGCGCTGGAACAGACAAGAGGGTCCAAGCTCGAGGAATAAATGCTCTTTGCTTTTGCATATGGTCTTGGATTCCTTGGTGGTCTTTGGGGGATCTTGAGACTTGGGCATAACAAATCCACCTGCCTCTGCCTCGTGAGTGCTAAGATTAGAGGTGTGCACCATGCTTGTCTAATGTATATTTTCGATACCTTGGTCAAAAATAAGGCTGCTGTAACTGTGTCCATTCATTTATGGATCTTCTGTTGTATTTATTTGCTTCACATTTCTACTCTTGTGCTAGTGCCTTGTTCTTTTTGTTACTCTGACTCTGTTGCATAGTTTGAGATCATGATTCCTATGGGTTTAGGATTGCTTTGGCTCTTCAGGATCTCTGGTACCTCTCTATGAACCTCAGGACTGTTTTTGTTTTGTTTTGTTTTGTTGTTTTATTCTATGAAGAATACTGTACAAATTTTGATGGTGTTGAATCAAATGTGTAGGCCACAACCAAGAGCAAACTCAAATTCCAGTCCCTACCCTTTCCTTCCTGTAGGTCTTCTCTATGACTAATTCCAATTAGGTAGTTGCTGGCTTTTCCCTCTGATTCAAGGTATAACTTCATTGGGCAGTCTTGGTAGTGTTACAGTGTGATCAAAATTTCACACAACACTGGCCTTGGTACCTTAAAGGGTACCCAGGCTTTCTGGGAGTGCAAGAGTTGCCACAGTCACACCACACGGCAAGGTCTTACTAGAAATATTAAGCCAAGACACAAAATGACTGCCTCTGCATGGGAACCAGAGACAGCAATGAGTTGAGCTGAGATGGTGGAAAAATTACAGCAATTGTGGTTGAGTCATGAAAGATGGGGTTAGGGAAACTCTGTAAAACTTAGTTCTGGAGATAAGTAAAGACTAGTAATTTAGTAACTTTCTATTTGCCCAGCATTCCTCCCTTTAATGTTTATGAATTGAAGAGGAATTCAATTATGAATTTAGTCTGGTGGAGATGGGATGGGATGGGTAACTCATTAAGTTGTCTTCTGTTTTTTGGGGGGGACACTGAATGTCATTGGAGCAAGGTTGTAGACCAGGCTGGCCTCAAATTCATAGAGAAAGAAGCCATTTGGGGATGGTTACTAACTTGAGAAGGGTTGATGGCGTTTCACCTAGTCAAGGTTCAGCTGTTGTGAGAGTTCAATAAGGGTGTTTTGAAAGAATGATTAGCTCGTTTGCCATTTACTGATAACTGGAGATAGTATGACATATGGAAATGCCAAGGGATGTTAAGGGCTTTGAATAGGGTTTGGGAAATTCAGGCCCATTATTTGATTGGAGGGAAATAGGGTCTCCAAAGTGAGGGATGATCTCTTAGAGAAGGTCCAAGACTGTTTGTATCCTTTTGTTGGTGGGGGAACATCTCTACTCATTCTGAGAAGGCGTTCACCAAGACCAAGAAGTACTTGATCTGTTTGATGGTGGGCATATGTGGTGTGGGACAGTTGTTTGTATTCTGTCAATTATATTTTAAATAAACGCTGGGTCAGTGGCCAGGCAGGAAGTATAGGCGGGACAACCAAACCTGAAGTAGAGGCAGGTCAATGAGAAGAGGATAATTCTGGGAAGAGGAAAGCTTTGTCCACAATCCTGGCTCAGCCACAGAAGAAGCAAGATGTGCCCTACCCTGTTGAATAAGGTATCGAGCCACGTGGCTAACATAGATAAGAATGATGGGCTAATATAAGTTATAAGAGTTAATAAGAAGCCTGAGCTAATGGGCCAATCAGTTTATAGTTAATGTAGACCTCTGTGCGATTTCTTTGGGACTTAACAATTGTGGGAACCAGGCAGGACAGAAACTTAGACAACACATATGGGTAAAGTTGTCAGTCAGTTCCTGAGAGAGTAGGAAAAAAGGGGCCATAGTAACTGGAGTTCAGGTTAGACATTTGATAGATCTTTCAAGAGGCAGCAATGAACTTTAAGGAAGACAAATCCTCAGGGGTGGATTGTATATGGGCCTTAACGAGTTGGGATACACCTTGCTATTAGGATGAAAGAGTTGGTGTATATAGGATAGAATTTGTTGAGTGTCCGGGGATAGGTAAAGATGTGGGTTTTAAGGCAAGATTGTCCTGTGGTGGGTGAGATGGATCTGGGCCTCCACGGTTTTTGGCTCTAGCTGCCTCATAGGCTGGATTATTTTCCTTAGAGAGATGATGGAACTGTCAGTCCTCGGCAGTGGAAAATTCCTATGGACATGAGGGGATGAGAGGTCTTTAACATGGCCATGATTTGATATGAGTTGGCTATTGATCTTCCCTTTGTTGGCAGTAGTCCATGCTCCTTCCAGATGGCTGTGTGTGACAGAAGGATATAAAAGGCATACTTGGAGTCTGTGTAAAGGTTTAGGGATTGTCCCTGTGTTAGCTGAAAGCACGGGCAAGAGCTATTAGTTTGGCCTGTTGATTTGTAGGCTGGGCTGGGAGGACCTGTGCCTTTATCACCTTGGTGTTTGAGACAGTGGTGTATGTGGCTTTTCAGATGCCCCTGTGTAAGAAGAAGCTGCCATGTGTGTACCAGGTGTAGGTGGCCTGAGGTAATGTGCCCTCATGTATGTGTGAAGGAAGAGGTAGTAGTTCTTCTAGAGTTTCGTTGCAAGAATGAGGTGGGAATATCTTTGGATTCACTGAAGGACAGGTTTGAAAAGTTGAGGGGTGGGCATAGTTGGGAGGGAAGTGTGATATCATCTATTAGTGCTACCTGAGGAGAGAGAAACTGGGAAGGAGGTAGTGTTTGCAGACCTTTGCTTGTTAGATAAGCTAGGTTGTGAGAAGAGAAGACAGAAGGAGGAGAGCCAAAGGTTAGTTTTTTGATTCACAATAAGAAGTTTGGCTGCAGATAGAGCATGTGGGCAGGGTGCCCAGCTTTGGGTGGTAAGGTCTTTGTTTTGTTTGATAAATGTTAATTCCCAGTTTGTGGACCATGACTCTGATGGTATATCCCTCCTTTTTTGTGATACATGTAGAGAAGGAACAGCTTAGACCTGGAAGGGGGAGTTCTGGGGGCCTGATAAAATTTATGAAAAGGGAGGAAAATCTGGGCAGTGGTGGTGCATTCCATTAATACCAGCACTTGGGAAGCAGAGGCACGTGGATCTCTGTGAGTTCAAGGCCAGACTGGTCTACAAAACGAGTTCCAGGATAGGCTCCAAAGCTACCGAAAATCCCTGTCTTGAAAAAAAAACCCTACAACAAACACAAAAAGAAATTTATGATAGAATTTGGCAATTAGTATGAGGAGGGGCTCATGTAAGGGGATAAGGGCCACCTTATACCGGGGATGAGCCAGAGGGGAGAAAGAGGGGATCCAACAGTGTAGGAACCCATCCACCCCTAAGGAAAGAATTTCATCTTTGATGGTGGAGAGTGTGAGGGGTTGTTTAGACGTTTTCTGTCTAAAGTAATGACTTTGTGAGTTGGGGGTAATAGTTAGTCCCAGGTTCGGTAATTTGAGGGGTGGACGGTTGGACCTTAGAGAGTGAGACCCTATAGCCCTGGCTAGACAGAAAGTTTAGAAGATTAGTAATGTCTGCTTGACTAATTTGTAGGGATGGACTACAGAGGAGAAGGCAATCTACATATTATATAAATTTATGTTTAGGGAGAGACAAAGAAAGTAAATCTGAGGCCAAATGCTGGGCAAATAGATGTGAGCTGTGTTCCAGAAGCCCTGGGATAGGATGGTACAAGTGAGCTGGGTGGAGAGGTGGATATCCAGATCAGTCCAAATAAAGGCAAAGATGTGGGGATTGAGAGGGATGGAGAAGGAGACATCTTTGAGGTCCAAGTCAGAAATGGGAGGTTCCCAAGGAGAAGGTGGAGAGGAGCGTATGGATGTTGGGCACTACAGGATGAAGAGGAACCACTGCAGAGCTGATGAGTCAGAGATTCTGATCCAAGCAGTAGGTTCTGCTGGTTATTTTAACTTCAAGGATGGGGATGCTAAAGGGTGAAGACATGGGTGCAGAAGGGTTTCTCTTAAGAGGTCAGAGATAAGAGCATTAAGTGTCTTGAGAGTTTGGCATAAGAGTGGTTATTGGGCTAGGGTGATATTCCAGGTAGGACTTTGTAATTGGATGACGTTTGGCTATAGACAGGTTTTGGGTATCCCAGACCTGGGGTCCTACCTGAGAAACTGTTAAGGGACATGGTGTGTTGGACTGTGGACTTGGAGAGGAGGGGGATGACTAGCTAGCCTGGGATCAAACAAATGGGGGGAGTGAAGAAAATAGCAGCTCCCACTTTAGCTAGAAGGTCCCTTTCCAGTAAGACAATGGGACATGCTGGTACCACTAGGAAAGAATGAGTAAGAGGGATACCCTTAAATTTGTAACTGAGTGGTGGGGTTTGGAGAGGTTTGTAAGGCTGTCCCCTCCATCCTGACAATAGGGAAACGAGAAAGAGAGGTGGGTCATGAATCTCCATTAGGACATAGTAAGTAGCCCTGGTATCCCAGAGGAAGGAGATGGGTAACCCTGATACCATGATGACTATCTAGGCTCCCTGTCACAGATGGCAGAGATAGTGTCAAGAGAGCCTGTGTCCCCTCAGTCATCCTTGCCCAGACCTAGGTCAGCCAGAGGGCAGTCTGGGCCTGATGTCCCTGTGCTTCAAAGGACACAGGGACAGCTGATAGTCCAGTATTCCTCTTGATGACACTTTGGACATGGTCATAGTGTTTTTGAGGGTTAGGGCAGGCCCAGGCCCAATGACCCTCTTGACTGCATTAGAAACAGGGACCAGGCAGTCCTCAGACTTTGGGAGGCAAAGGAGCATAGGCAGTCACTGTGGCAGCCAGAGGGCTTTAACCAGCATTGTGGTATTTTGTTTTCCGGCTCTCTCATCTCTCCCACGGTACATTTGGAAAGCCAGTGCCAGTATTTCTTGCTTGTGGATTAGGGGTCCCCCCTATAAACTTCCAAGTTTGACCCTAATGTTGGGGAAACTCTGGGAAAAGAAGTAGCTCTTGAGGAGCTGTTTAACATCTGTGGTGTGAGTTCCTAACCGGCACATCGTAAGAGAGCCTTGGTAAGGCACTCCAGGAATTGAGACCAGTTTTCATGTCTGTCTTGGATGACCTCTTGTTTTTTCCATAGTTTAGTGCTGTAAGGGCAGCCTTAATGAGACCAGCCAGGAGTCAGGTCATGAACTGATGTCTAGCTAGGACACCCCTGGGGTGTTATAGCTCTAATTGGGATCCTGCTACGGGACCACCTCAACCCAGGTTAGGTGGGCAGTGTTAGTTTGGTGGATCTCATCTGTATGTGCTCTAGCCTATTCCCAGACTCACCAGAATTTCTCAGGGAGAAGGTTGTTCATAAGAATCCTATAGATGTCATGGAAGATAAGGTTGTAAGACTGGTGATGTATTGGAACTCTTTGATGAAAGTAGAGGAGTTGGCTGTGTAGCACCCCAATCTTTTTTTTTTAATTGGGGCTGCTCAGGGAGAAAGGCACATGAGTCCTCACTAGGGTGATGCTCTGGCCACTTCACGTAAGGGAAGGACAGGGGCTAGAGCAGGTCAAGAGGAGGGGCCTGGAGTGGTGTGGGAGAGGGTGGCTGAAGAGCTAAATGAAGGCAATGGAAATGGTGATAGGTAGGGGACTGTGGGTTGAGGTCTGTAGGAAGGAGGTTTCTCAGCAGGTCTAACAGTGGTAGAGGGAGAGTCGGTTGGAGGTTTGGGCTTTTGCTAGCAGCCAGCACAGAGGGAAGGCTTAGAGCAGAGGTAAGAGAAAGTCTGGTTTTACATAATATCTTTCCATTTCCAGTATTGATCACAATAGCTGTAAAGATCCTGAATAACATTGGGCTCTAAGGCTGTTAGGTGGCTATTTGGACTGTTATCCAGGGGGTGTTGAGGCCATATTTGGTTGCAAAAGCAAATAAATTTAGAAGCCTCTAGGTTGAGTGCTAGGTGGAGAGGCTGGAGGTTTTCTAAGAGACATTCCAAGGGGGAGTCAGAAGGTATTCCCATGGTTAAGAGAGAAGTTTGTAGCTCATAGCCAAGGGTGTCCCCAAGAGTCTGGAGGACTGAAAGAAGACCAACTTATTAGTGGGTTATAACCACACTTAAACAGGAATGAGATAGATAGCCTGAAGTACCAGGGCTTTTGAGTAAAAGCAGAAGGCAAAAAGACCAAGCCCAGGATCAAGGTCTCACCCAAGGGAAATGTTGGAAACAAGGTTGTTGAAGAGAGCCAGCTATAGCCTTAAAGACTGTGGCTGGGGGTACCTCTACCTCAAAGACTACTATAGGAGTGGCTGATGCTCTAGGGTCGCTTTCTTGGACTCAGAGTATGTTTACATCTCCTGAGTAGTTGATTTGCCTAATTGCCGGTGGTGGATGGGGTGTCAAGTGATTGGTGAGTTAGAAGGTGAGCCTGTCTTGGGTGGAACAGAGGTGAAGGACAGGATCCCATTGCAGCTCTGACCCCAAGAGTGAGCAGGGCATTAGAAGAGCCTATATGAGTTCCCAAACCAATGAAAGGGTACCCAGGCTTTTTGGGAGTGCTAGAGTTACCACAGAGTCACCTTATGTGGCAATATCTCATTTAAGATAATTATTAAGCCAGGACACAAAATGTCTGCCTCTGAGCAGAAACCAGAGACAGCTGCAAGTCGAGCCAGGATGGTGATTTATATAGGGTGAGCAGGAGCATGTGCACATAGACCTGGAAAGTACAGCAATTGTGCTTGAGTCATGGAAGGTGGGGTTGGGGAAGCACTGTAAAACTTAGCTCTGGAGTTAAGCAAAGGCCTTAGTAACTTTCTATTTTCCCAATAGTACCTTGTCTAGTTGGTCATTGAGTTTTTTAAAAAAAAAAAGTCAGTGTGTTACTATTGTGTGTCTGTATTTCTTCTTTCCTTCCTTCCTTCTTTCCTTCCTAACTTTCTTTCTTTTTTTGATATGATCTCACTATGCAGCCTTGACTTGCCTATAACTCTCTATGTAGACCAAGTTGATCTCAAACTCACAGAGATTGGCCTCTTGAGTACTGGTATTAAAGGTGTGTGCCACTATGCCTTGCTATTATTATTGTGCAAATATGTGTATACATGATCTGTGCCATAACACATACGTGGATATCAGAGGACAACTTTGTAAAGTTAGTTCTCTTCTTCTACATGTATGTAGGTTCCAGGATCAAACTCAAGTTGACAGGTTTATGTAGCAAGTGCCCCCCCCCCATTGAACTACCTCACTAGCCCCCAATCATTCGTGTTTAGTTTAGTTTAGTTTTGTGATGAAGTCTCTCTATATAGCCCTGGCTGTCCTGGAATTCCTGTGTAGACCAAGGTGAACTTGAACTCATAGAGACCTGCTTGCCCCTGCTTCCTGAGTGCTGGGATCAAAGGCATATGGCCCTATGCCTGGCTCCCAATCATCCAGTTTTGACAATACTAACTCCTCCGTGTCTCTGGACTTGTCCAGTCTCTCTTCATCCTCCGACTACCAAACTAGGGTTTCTCCCTGTAGATCACCACACCAGGCTTGCCTCTGAGTCCCTTCTCTTCTCCAGTTTAATGTCATCATCCCTAACTCATTGTCTACATTACAGGTAGTCTGTATGGTATTCTTCATTATTACAGCCTTTTAGTGGTTTTCTGTTACCCCAGAATGCATTTCCATCTAGTCAGTCTGATTCCCCACTTAGGAGATCTCACTCTTTAGCCTTTTCTTTGCAAAGTCCTTTCCTACCCTACTCCATTATTAAGGCTGTAGCCTCCTCTAAATGACTTTTCCTTAAATGTCCCTGCTGGTACTGTGCCTGAGCCCTTGGGTGTCTGTGTCTAGAACACTCTAATTTGTCACTTTCACATCTTTATTTCATTTGCTCATCAGGTGTTGCTTTATGCATCACTTCTGTGGTCCTGTGGAAGTAGTCAGCGCTATCCTCCTGTCTAGCACTTGCTATACCAACGGGGCCTGAAAAATGGGTGAATGAGCTGTCAGCATCTTATAGGCAGCGACTCCATTCCCTGTGGAATCCTGTAGTCTAGACCAAGTCTCTATTGCATAACTGATGCTCATAGAATTAGTATACTTGTAAGGGACTGTGGTTTCCAACACTGTGTGTTTCTAAACAGTTGAGGAAAAGGTGCAGAGTTGGTGGCAAGAGAGAAGAAGTGAAGTTCGATGCCTTGATATTAATTTAAAACTTGTTAAAACAAACATTCAGGCATTTGTATTTGCAATCTTACAAATATACTATAGATCTTAAATGGGTTTTTGGTATATTCCTGCTGTGGTAGTTTGAATATAATCGGCCCCCCATAAACTCATAGGGAGGTATGACCTTGTTGGAATAGATGTGGCCTTGATGGAGGAAGTCTGTCACTGTGGGGGTAGGCTTTGAGGTCCCCTTTGCTCAAGTTTTGCTCAGTGTGACACTCAAACCACTTCCTGTTGCCTGCAGATCAAGATGTAGCGCTTTCAGCACCATATCTGCCTGCATGCCACCATGTCACAACCTGATGATAATTGACTAAACCTCTGAAAATGTAAGCCACCCCAATTAAATGTTTTTCCTTTGTAAGAGTTGCACTGGTCATGGTGTCTCTTCACAACAACAGAAACCCTAACTAAGACAGAATTTGGTACTAGGGGTTGGGGTATTGCTGTACTAGACCTGACCGTGCTTTTCTTTGAAGGGATATGGGCCTTGGGACTGTGGATTAGAAAAATAGTTGAATGCTTTAAGTGCTGCTTAATAGGTCAGACTAGGAGGAGCAAGGTGTTGAGTATGATTTGATGAACTGTGAGGGCCTGGCTCAGGAGGTTTCAGAGGAGAATAATATGTGACTGGAGATTGTTCTCGTGATATTTTGGTGAAGAATGTGGCTGCTTTTTGCTCTTATCCTAAAATTTTAGCCTGAGGCTAAACTGAAGAGATTTGGATTAATTCCATTGGCAGAGGAAATTTCAAAACTGTAAGACCCAGTCATGACAAGCTCAATAGAGGCCAGAGTCTTAGTAGTTTACCCTAATTACCTGGTTCCAAGAAAGACCACAAACGGAGACCATCTAGGCACCATCCAGGAACAGACCATCCAAAGGAAATTCCTATTGTTTCCACCATTGTAGACAGATCACCTGCCTGCACACACCCATCACTTTTCACTAGGACACCCCTAGACAACTGTTGGCCAATCAAGGATCCTGAACCTTAGAAATCCCTCACCCATTCCTTTCCTATTGTAAAAACCAAACCCCAGCCAAGTGGTGGTGGCGCACGCCTTTAATCCCAGCACTCAGGAGGCAGAGGCAGGCAGATCTCTGTGAGTTTGAGGCCAGCCCGGTCTACAAGAGCTTGTTCCAGGACAGGCACCAAAGCTACAGAGAAACTTCATCTCGAAAAAACAAAACAAAACAAAAAGAAAAAAATAAATAAAAACCGAACCCCTACTGATCTTGGGGCTCTCTGATCAGCCAATATGTTGGACACACAGAGAGTTCAAATTTGCAAATTTGTATAAAAATAAAGACCTTTTGCTTTTATATACAGTACTTCATTTCCTAGTTGGTTTTGGAGGGACTCTGTGATCTGGGTATAACAAAAACAGCCTAGTATAGATTCTATTGTGTGATTATTAATGCTAACTCCAAAGAAGATTTCCAATGAAAAGAAGAAAGCTGAGCAAGTAAAAAAAAAAAGTACAATTTGAGGAGAAAGGGAAGTGGAATGGAGCTAAGACCTGTATTCAAGGAGATGAACAGATTAAGAAACGGAGTAAAGGGAGTGCTGACCTCAGGGCAAAATCCCAACCAGCTAAATTTCCAACTTTTGCAAAGGAATTAAAGAAAAGTTTAGGCAAAGCGGTGGTGACACAGGCTTTTAATTCCAGCATTGGGAAGGGAGAGGCTGTCAGATCTCTGAGTGTGAGACCAGCCTGGTCTACAGAGTGAGTTTCAGGACATCCAAGCTTAGGAAGTGAAGGAAACTATCAAAAATAGAAAGATGATGAAGATGTAATTGAACAAAGGGTCCTTGTTTCATTCCCAGTAAGCAGCAGAACTTGGCAGCTTCAGCCATGTGGTTCTGGAGTTAAGGACAGAAGAAAGGAAAGCAACTGAGGCCAGGTGTGTGTTAGCGGTGTCACTGAATGGAGGCTTAGGGAGTTTTATGATTTTTAANGAGAGGAGAAGAGAAGAGAAAGGAGAGAGACAGAAAAGGGCCACCGAGATCTAAGTGAGAGATCTAAGATGGGGGGCAGGGGTCGCTGGGAGTGGGCGTGGCTTGTCTTTTAAAGAGATGAAAACCATAACAGGGAGGCCATTGTGTGAAGTTGTGAAGGTGAAGCCTGGATTGCTTTGAAGACCCTAAAATGCTAGAAATGCCAGAGCCCTGGGATACTTGCCAAGGAGAACTGTTAACAGCCCCAGAGAGAGAAGTGTGCTGCAGTCAACAAAGCTGGAAGGAGCTGGAGATCTGAAATTGCAGTTTGACATAAGACATGGAGATGCAGTTTGGAGTTTGCTCCAACTGATTTTTGGTCTTGTTTTAGTTCAGTATTTCCTCACTACGCTCCCTTCCCTACGTGTTGGAATGGTAATAAATATCCTGTGCTATTATATGTTGGAAGTAGGTGATCTGTTTTTTATTTTTACAGGCGATTACAGTTAAGAGATTGCATGAATCTCAGAAGAGACTTTGAACTTTATGTTAAGTATTTTCTCTTTTGGCCAGCAAACCTCTCTGCTGACACAAATAATACCAATCAGATCGAATCAGACCAAATTAAAAAATGCCAAGGTTTAATAGATGACCTTACTCCCAGGTAGCCCCAGGAAAACATGGAGAGGAGAAGAGGGAATGGGAGACCACATGAAACCCGGAGACCACATGTTCATTCTCTGAGGGGCAGTTTAAATAGCCTGTGGGAGCAATCTTGACCTTCCCTAGGGAGGGGTTACTGTTTGGTGGGATTTTTGAAGGTGGAGTTTGGATTGAGGCAACTCCAAGGGGAGGGAGCTTATCCCAGGAGCTGGGGTGAAGCCCCCAGCCAAACAATCCAGACTTTTTGTACAAAGGGGTGCCAGTGAATTGAGGTGAAGCCCCTCAGCCAAACATTTTAGACTCCTTGGATAAAGGGGTGCCGGCTTAAGTCTGGCTACTTCCTGTGGACATGGGGCAATGTGGGAGAGGGGAGAGCTGGGAATTGGTGGACTTGCTCCCTCTAAAACCTATTCCAGACCTCTAGCCCTGAGTCTGGGGTTCCTCAGGGATCTCACTGGGTCCTCCAAATTATAGAGTTTGTGACCCCTGGGAAAAGACCATATGCTCAATTTAATTATAATTAAAGATTTATTGATTTGCTGCTACCAGGATAAAGTCTCTGAGCCAAAATTGAGATTGCCATGAGACGGGGGGCGAGGGAAGGATTTTTAAAAGCCAGAAGAAGATCTTCAAAATCTACTCAAGCAAACAAAAATTGATCTTTTCTGTCAAGTTAAGTGCTTAAGGCAACTCAAAACAATCTTTTGTTATCTGTGTAAGCAAGTAGTCATATCATAACAAGTAGATTATCATTTTTGGGTGAGGGTCACTGAGTCAGAGTTACTTGGAATGTATCTTACAGGGACTGGAGTTAGAGACCAATGGCTAGTGGGTATCAAGTTGAATGTCTGTTATAAAATGGAGTTTCTTTTGTCACAAGACAGCCAAAGTAGTCAACTGAGGAGCAAGGCTTAAGTGTTCTATGTAGGATAGTGAAGATACAACGGTCTTTTTCATCATTGTCATCATCATCATCATCATAATTATTATTATTTTGAAGACAGGGTTTCTCTGTATAGCCTTAGCTGTCCTGGAACTTGCTCCAGAGACCAGCTGGCCTTGAACTCAAAGATCTGCTGGCTTCTGCCTCCCTAGTGCTGGGATTACCATGTCCGGCCATCTTTTTCATTATTTAGTGTGGGAAGATTTATTGTGTTTCTGCATATTTCCACTTCCACCCTTCTTGAACCAAATAGGGCTTGTGAATGGAGCTACCTAGGAAAGCTCCCATTGGGGATGCTGATCTCCTCAGGCTCCTGTCAATATTGTATTCTTCCTCAGCCCCATGTAAATTAGCATAAGGAAATTAGCATGATAAAGTTTAAGATATAGGGGGCTTCCTGTTGGATTCCCTTTACAAATATATCATTCCCAGATGAATGGGGCACTCTAAAAATAGCTTTTCTAGGAATAAATGTATCTATTTAACTTTTTGTTTATGTTCTTTTCTATCATGTGTAATGCAGACATCAGAGAACAGCCAACCTTCCAGAGTTGGTTCTCTCTACCATGTGGGTCCCAGTGATCAAACTCAGGTCAGGCTTTGTTTCAAGTGCCTTTATTCCCTGAGCACTCTTGCGGGTATTGTAAACCTATTTAAAATTTCTTTGTTGGTACCCACATATCATGTAGGTTTACCAGTGTGAGACCTATAATAAAGTCAATCTTACTCATTATAATTATATTTGGGTATTACTGGGGGGCCTAATAGTCTGTGCTTATTGGTCTTCTTGAGCTTGTTTGCAGCAGCTCCAAGCATAGACAACTCTGTGTTCCTTCTGGGCTCCAACTCTGGGACAAAGCTTTCACCACACAGCCCAGACTGTGAAGAAGGGCTGGCATGCTTCATGAGACTTTGATCTTTAAACAAATCATGTCCAGGCTCCCCTTTGAGTACAATCTCTCCAGCATCTATTTCTGCTTTGTGGATTCCCATCTGCCACCTTTTTCACAGCAAAGAGTTCCTACACTCTCAGAGCTGAAAGTATAGCCTTGACTTATCGTATTGGTGATAACTTGAGGGGAATGAGTAAAGGGAATTCTTCAGAGATCTGAGTTTCCTTCTGTTCCTGGGCAGTTAGTTAATGATCTGCCAGTAATCCCTACTCTTGTGGAGATCAGGACTATGTTCCATCCTGTGTCTAAAGGCTCAGGCCAGAGGGCATGTTGTACCCAGGGGAACTTATCTTTGACCTCCTTCGCTTAATCTTTAAAGTCTAACAGTTTGTGGTTTTGTATCTTCCCAGTTCTCAGTCTCTGCGTCGTTATATTTCTCCATTTCTAGTCTTGGTAAATAAGAATGTCTTCCATTAGGGAGATAGAAACCTTGGAGTATACAAAACAAAATTTCACAGAAAGCGCTGTCCCCACACCTGCTCATTGCATTTCCTTCTCCTCTCCAGCCATTTCTCAGCTTCCAGAGTAGCATAGTGATAATCCAATATGTTTGGAGGGTTTCCTCAGGCCTGGACCTCCACACTCTGGCTGATATATTGCCCACGTATGTCTTTTGTAGAGCGGGTTACAACTCCTGATGTGAGTGGGGCCAATGATCTAGAAATCTAGCCTCTCCTCCATCTCCATTGACTGATTTTTCTTTGAGTGTGTATATGTGTATTCCTGTGTGAGTTTACATGTACCACATGTGTGCAGGTGCCTACAGGGTCTGGAAGAGACCACCAGACCCCCTGGAAATGGAGCTACAGGCAGTTATGAGTTACCATGTAGGTGCTGGGAGCTGAACTCGGTCCTCTGAAAGAGCTGCTAGTGTTCTTACTGCTGAGCCATCTCTTCAGCCCAGATGCAGAAGATGTTTAAAAAATTTAAAACCCTTTCATTTATTTGGCAGCATTTTACCTAGGGAGAGCAAGAAACCTTTCAGGGAAGGGAGCAGAGAGCACAGCTAGTCAGTGGGCATCCCTGGTGCACAGTAACTAGACCAGGAAGGACCGGAAAGGAAGCCCCAAAATAGCAGGACTGGAGCAGATAACTGACAATAAAGAGGTTGTGAGTCGGCTGTTGGTAGTTCCTCCCTTGCCACCTGGAAGGGGAGTTGCCAGCAGGCTCTGTTATGGGTATGACTTAGGCTAGGTTCTGGGACTATAGAGACAAATCAAATATAGTCTCTACAGGGTTGACCAGATGGCTGAGTGGATAAAGATGCTCATTGTGCAAACCTAATGGCCTGATTGTGATGTCCAGGATGTCTATAAAGGTGAAAAGAGAAAACCAAAGTTGTTCTCCGACCTCCACATGTGCTCTGTGGCATGTACCCTTCTCCCTTTGATAAAGTCTTCCTTAAAAATGTAGTTTCTGCAAATTTTTAGTCTAACAAAGGAAATATGTAACAAATAAATGAGTTGAGGTTTTCAAAACATGTGGCATTATTCTGGGTAGAGATGACAGTTGCATTGGTGATAGGTAACATTTATTATCCACAAACTATCTTCTAAGCATTTGCACAATGATTAACTTCTTGATTTTGACACCATCCACCTTAAGTATAGACTGCTATGGTTCCTGCTTCATGTAGAGAATCCGAGAAGCAGAGATGTACAGAACCTGGTTGAGGACTCCCAGCAGCTGGGACTCAGGAGCAGGAATCCAGCACACGAGGTGGGGCTCTGTGACCTGGCGTGTCACCAATGTGACGGCAAATAAGTCATGCAAAGGGCAGAATGGTGCCATTTCTGCCCCACCTGTCTGCACTTTGGCCTGGGATGTCTCTGTAAAGGCCCTGGTCAAAGGGTATCTCAATGATACCTTCTACTCTATCTGTCCCAGGTCACTTGCTGTCCTGGAGGCTTTCATAGCATAGTACTTTTGTTTGTTAGGAGGTCTGACTGCTTTGTCAGCTTCTAGAGATCAGGAAAACTTCAAGTAGTTCTAAATGATGTTACATTTATTCATCCCTCGCTTCATCAGTCACTGTTTCAGGCCAAGCTTGTCTTCCTCATGTTCTTTCTCTTTGTGTTCCCCTGCACTATTTAAAAAAATCAGGATTAAAAAAATTTATCTATTGATATGGATATGAGTGTGTTGTTTGCATGGACATCTGTGTACCCTGTGTGTGCTCAGTGCCTATGGAGTTCAGGATTGGGTGTCAGATTCCTTAGAACTGGGGTTACAGGCAATTTTGAGCCTCTTTGTGATTTGGGGAACTGAATCCAGGTCTTCTTTAAGAGCAGCCAGTGCTTTTCTTTTTTCAGACAGGAGCTCAGTAGCTGGCATGGAACTCACTCCATAGACCAGGCCGGGCTTTAACTCCTAGAGACTGCCTCTCCTC
>LOEQ01013111.1:0-22870 GCA_001685075.1 Bramus lutescens | reverse complement strand
ATATATGTGTGTGTATATGTATATGTGTATTGTGTACATATGTGTGTATGTGTGTTTATGTGTGTGTATATGTATGTGTGTATTTGTGTATATATGTATGTATGTGTGTGTATATGTATATGTGTATTGTGTACGTATGTATGTGTGTGTTTCTCCTGGACCATGCTGATCCGTACACCTACATAATTCCTAAAAGTGGAGAATTAGGAAAAATTCTGTAACAAAACTTAGAAAAAGTCATTCTTACATCTGTTTCTTTTGAGTCTCATGTTCCTGATGACTGTTTCCTTCTGCAGTGATTGCCAGTTCGGAGCGTCTCCACATTCTCCCTGACTCACAGTATATTTACCGTGTTCTCCTCAGGAAGAAGTATACAGAGCAGTTTCCTCAAGGACTAGAAAATAGAAGCACAGAAGCACGAGAAGGGACAGCAGCTCTCTGTTTAAGCCGCTCGAAAAGGATGGGGCTTGAATCATGCTAACTGAAACCCATTTTTTTCTACCAAATATTTCTAAATTAATGGAAGTGTTTGAAAGTTGGGGAATTCAATCTTTGTCTCAGAGATTGTGCTGGACATAAATTTAAAATGTTTCAAAACCTGAACCTGGTGTCACAAGCCTGTAATCCTAGCTATTCCAAACCCTGAGACCTGTATCAATATGGGGAAAAGAGAAAAGGTTTGGGTTAGAACCTCAGTAGTAGTGCCCTGGCCTAATAAGTTACAAGACCCTGTGTTTAAGCCCTGATATTGAAAAAGAAAAAAAAAGGGGGGGGTGATTGTTGTGGAATAATCATTTTTGTGCATTGTGAAGATTTGTCACTCTGAATGGTTTAATAAAAAGTTGAATGACCAATAGCCAAGTGGAATTTCCAGGCACAGGATGGTGGGAAGAAGAGGAAAATCACAAGGAGATGCACAGGAAGCATAAGTAGGAGATGATGTAACAAGCCCTGAGTCACATGGCAGTGCATAAATTAATAGAAATGGGTTAATTTAAGTTATAAGAGCTAGTTAGAAACTAGCCTAAGCTATCAGCTAAGCATTCATAATTCATAATAAATCTACACGTCGTGATTTGGTAGGTGGCTGGTGGGAGAGAGAAAGACTTGCTACAAACAATAGTGAAGAAAACTGTGTCAGTGGCAAGAAGTAGTGTTAGGAATGCTGCTGACATTTGCACTGCTTTTCTTGCTGTTCCTGTGATAAATACTATGCCCAACAGCAAGGGCTGTTTGGAAAAAACAATTAAAATCTTACACACTGGTTGGGTAGGCAGCAAGATATAGAGAGTTTTATTCTAGATTTATAAAAATTAAAAATAATTTTAAAGAGGGGAGAGAACACAAGTTTTTTACCTCAAAGTTAAGGAGGAAAAATGGTATAGCTCTGATGGCATGAACCATCCTGACTGGTGATTTGGACTGGTGTAGGTTGGGCAGAGCCCAGATAAGGTGTGTTTATTCAAGTGTGGATAGTTTTGTTGGAGCAGAAAGGGATGTTGTAAAATTTCCTTATTTCTGACTCATGAATTCAAGAATTATTATTTGCATGTGGTGAAAGTTAGCTATCAAAACGTGATACTAAGAAAGCAGTCACATACACAAAGCGCTCTTTGTGTACATAGACTTACAGTGTGTGTGGTGTGTACACGTGCATGCATGTATGTGCATGTGTGTTCATCTCGGTACCCATATGTAGGTGGGTACAAATGTGTGTGGAAGCCTGAGGATAACCTCAGGTATTATTCCTCAGTCTGGGTATAGTTTTTGTAATTTTGAAAAAATGGGGTCTCTTCTTTACTGGGGACTCTCCAAGTCGGCTAGGCTGGTTGGCCAGTGAGACACAGGTATCTACTTCTCCCCACTTCTCTCCAGCACTGGAATTAAAAGCACACACATCACATGCAGCTTTTTTCATGTGGGTTTGAGTTCGAATTTTCATGCACTTCGCTGACTTCTTGAATGAGCTTTCTCTCCAGACCCACACTGTGTGTGATCTTACAGACATTACACATATATGTATATGTGTATATGTATGTATTCAAATGAATGCTCCTGATGGTTGTAATACAAAATTAGTAATCTGGCACCTTGAAATAGAGCATAGATTTGATAACATAAAGAAATGATAATGATGTAAGGTAACCAACTGCATCAATTCTAGCATTACTTTTGCATCTATCAGGTTCTCATAACAAAATATAGATTTGTTTTCTCAAATACACTTATTACATATCAAACAAACAAACAAAAAATTAACAGTAGATATGGTGTATGTGTTGTGTTCATGCTTACTATCTGTGGGGCAAGTATGGCAGCCTGCCAGAAATCCTAGGGCAAACTGGTCAGCTACATGGATGGTCTGTGGGTACAAATGAGTGACCATAACACACCATATAAGGTGATAAGCAATTAAGAAACACACCGATCCCAACAGCAACGTCTTACACCCTCCATAAACACATGTTTGCACATAAAAATACACATACATGTTATATACATTAAGCCACTCATGTGTAGCTGTGATCAGACATCACTCCACTCAGTCATATTCCATAGAGAATATGTCTAAAGTAATATAGCTGGAATCCCTGATACCAGAATCCGACTCCTTTATGAAAGGCAGATAAAGAATATGTCCATGTAAAAGGAACAGGCTTAGAAATGGAAGAAGAGTAGAACGGTTGCATTCCCCCGTAACCATCTGCGTCATTCTCGAGGCATAGAGAATTCTGTGAACAGCCAGTCGTATGACTTTGTCACCCTTCTCCCTTGTCCCCCATGCCAGACACGCACACACACACCCTGTTTGCTTGTGAAGCTTGAGCTTACAAAATCCTTTAGCTCAGATCTGGTTTGCGGATGTCATATGGGTTTTACTGTGATGGTGGAAAAAACAACAATCGCAGGGGAGCAACTGGATGCATTGTGAATTGCAACCCTGTTTACACTTCTACTTTGACCGTAACTGTTTGTTTAACAAAGCACTCTCCATTTGAATTTCCACACTTGTGTACATATCATAAGCATCTTGGGTTTCATGGCAGCCTGGCCAGCACTTGTTTAAATTGACACACCTACTAAGGGTATAAAATCTTACATTATAATTATCCTTCACAAACAAATGCAAGCAACTCACATTCATACGCTTTCCAATTATTTATTCCTCATTTATTTCTCAAAGACTTACCCCTCCTACTGCTTTAGGCCAATACTGTGATTCTATGCATCAGAGAGGTTTATTTGCCTCGCCTGTAGCATGCCAACACAGCCTTCAGACAATACTACAGAGTTTTTTCTTGATCACAATGCAGTTTGTGTCATTTACTCTTTCATTTATTTTTCTCATGGATGGATTTAAAAGATTTAGAATTCACTTTAAGGCTTGGCATATTCTTTCACTTTTCAGTTTCTCTACTGAATCCAGTGTGAAACCAGAGGACCACACCTGAGACTACATCTCTCTGTTATCTCTGCCCTGCAGGCTCCTTGTGCGCAAACTCTGCAAAGAGCTCACCCCCTGGAATTTATCTGATCTTGCATACCATATGACTGGTGAACACACTTTCCCAATGGTAATGACCAGCAAGAATTGGCAGGAGTCGCACTCTGCCCCCAGCCCCAGCAACTACGGTTCACTCACATCAATATTGCAGGGTATCATTGAATTCTTTAAGAAACTATGTTTACTGTGATGTCACCATAATCAGAGGAAGAAAAACCAAATATAGAAGTTCAGGGCACGACTTTACCTTAGTAACTTCCTGAAAAGAGGAACAAAGATGGCGATGACTCTAATGGTCTAAGCTTAGGAATATTGAACCCGGAAAAATCAATTTATATGAGTACTTTCTTTCCCTTTGTCCTTTGTCAACCACATACAAAACATATTCAATTGTCTAGACTTTGGGCCTCATTAATTCAACAAATGTTGTATCCATTAGATACAGAGGCTACATAAAACAAGACAAAAATTCTTCTCTTGGGTTTATAGTCCACAAAAGCAGTTCAATGAATTAATAAATAATCACTAAAGGATGTGATTCGGTACTTGTAATTTAAGTTAAAAGTATAGATACGGTATTAGGTGATGTGTGTGTACAGCAAGCAGACAGACAGACCTCTGTCCTCACAAGGGCTCTTTGCTGAATCTCAAGGAGCCATGCACATTGTTATGCTACCAGGTGAGAAGCATTTAAATCAAACAGCTTAGCTGAGAGCTAAAAAAGTCAACAGCACCAGTGTGTTCATAGCATAGCATCTACCAACAGGAATGTTACGGGGCTGAACATCAGAAGGGCGTCCCAGAGTCAGATCCCCACAGATCCTGGAGGCTAACGGAGAGGTTGGAATACACAACTTTGTGGAAACTCAAATAGGCAAAGTCCTCCAGATGCAAAATGTGAAGCCACAAATTTTAGGCAGTGATGCAATCGTCGGGGCTCGGGTACCTGGGTTCAAGTCCTGGCCAGACTCTTCACAAGCTGCGTCTTGAAGACTTGAGGAGTGCTGATTCATTCCTAACCTGGCTAACCTGGGAGTCAGATTTCACGTTCATTCTCTTTCCTTGAAGAGGTCTGTTACATTGACCAAATAAGGAGCTGCACACGACTTAAGAGACGGAAGGGGGAAAGCATCTATTGCCCTCCGAAATCCTCACAGCCACGAAGAGTACAGGGCAGTCAGGGACACTGGATGGTCCCAACTTGTCCTCACTGGATTCCGTTCCACTTTCAGCTCTTCTCAGCTCAAGTTTCTCTAGCCAGGAGCAGCCCTGTAGCCATCACCAGACACCAGATGCAGACCCACCCACGGCAAAGCTTTCCACAGACTGTCCAGACAATACTTCACAGTCCATGTGGGGTCCACATGTGCTCGTGTTTTCACACTAACTGGTAACTCGCCCACCCTATCTTCCACTTCCCTTTCAGACCCTCCTTCCCTGAAAATTCATAATACCGAATGTATGCGCACAGTAACTGATCCTTTATTGCACAATGCACTGTGGATCTATTGTCCTGACAGATAAGTCAAGCACACTGCCTAACTTGGTTTGTCTTAGACAGGGATCATGGAAGCTGCTGATGTAGCTGAGTAAGTAAAGCGCTTGTCATGTGAACTTGAAAACCTGAGTTTGATGCCCAGAACAAAAACCCAGGTACGGTGACCGACATGCTTGTAGATCCCAGCACAGAGGAGGTGGAAACAAGGAGATCCCTGAAGCTCACATCTGCTACAAAACAAGAAATGACAGAGCGTGGTAATATAATTATTCAATATAGAAACAGAAGAGGTGGCATGAAAATTTGCTTTTGTATTCCAGCTTTTTAGAATAAACTGTTAAATGCACTTTAGGGTATTATTTTCTGGGACAAACAAGAAGCTGTTTGAGAGAAAATAGTGGAATTTCTTGTTAGACATGAAGAGCCTGAGGCATCCTTGAGAATCTGTTTGGAGGTGTTTCCAGAACATTACATACACTGGGCACTTGAGGGGAGCATCAGACATGGGCTTTGTCCTTTATTCCTCCACTACACATTACATACGTGCTAAGAAACAGGCTAAGAAGTGAAGCCTATGATATTATCTTTTTTCCCCTTTCTTTTATTTTTAAAAAATTTATGCATTTTTTAACCTGTCTTAGCATTTCTGAAACTTTCTGGTCTCAGGAAAGTTTACTTGGTTAAAAATTTTAGAGGCCTACAAAAATTTTGTCCATGTATATTTACTATATGAGTTTAAATTGACAGATTAATAATCTGTTCATTAATTTCAAAGTAATAATACATCTTTCTATAGTGACACAAATAAAGTTTCAAGAAAAACAACACTTTTTAAAACAAAAATATCCAGCCTAATAGGAGACAGCCTCTTTTCTCATATCTCCTCTTGAGTCACTTTGTGCTGACACCTCAGATCCCCAAACCACTCTTTAGAGATCAGTTCCTTGAGAGCATGAAGCCGTGGGAATGATATTTGGTACTGGGGTGGGGGAAGAACCTCTAGCCTGTATGTAACTATGAAAGAGACAGAGCCAGACAGTGGCTGGGAGCAGGCATCATGCAGCTGGATTATCATGGCTCTTAAGGATGAGGAATTGTAGAGGAGAATATGAACAAGTGTTCTTGAAGCAGCTTTGGAAATTTGGGAGCCTTTTGAATCACATCTGCACCCCGGTTGGACAGTGACTGGGAAAGGGGCAGCATTTTCATAGGAGAATATTGCAGAGCTAACAGGTCCTAGAAAAGCCAGGATTTGGCTACAAGGAACAGAAGCATACATGCATTAATGAAGTTAGGCAATTTTGTGCTATGTACCAAAAGTATTATTAACTTTCTGAAAATATTTATTTTTTAGGAATAAAACAAACAAACAAAGCACACTTGACTGAACACACTGCCACCCAAGCCATACCCTATATGTGTCAGCCTCGCTCACAGGTAAGTGTTGTTGTGCACTCATTTCCAGTCAATGACAGGAAAGTCAAAGTTGGGAGGTTTCTAGAAAGACTTAAAAGCAGCAGGCTGGATTTGAAGAAGTCTTAGTTTTGTCTTCCTCCTAACTGCTGCTGAAGTGTGTGTGTGTGTGTGGGTGTGTGTGTGAATGTGTATATAAATGTGATCTAATTAACATATGTGGCACTCTCCATATGACAAAAATCACATGAACATAGTTTTCAAGTAAATAAAGAACATAGTGACCCCTGGGCATTTTATACAAGTATGAGTTATTGCCATGATTTTTTCATATAAACTTGTATTCGTAGTATGCTGTTGGTGAAACAAATACAGGAGTTTTCAAGCCTTTCTGCAAAGTTTATCTCTGTTCTGGATTGGCTGTGCTCCTGAAGAAGACTCTGGTCCTGGAACAGGAAAACGGGCACCCTTCCTTGATTCCTAGTACACTTGGCATGTATTAAATGCTACAGAGAAGAGAGATATAGGAAGTTCTAGGGGTTCAGGAAAGAGCTAGGTACAGCCTTAAAAGATTAAATTCATGAAAGGATACTGTATCAAGTAATCCAAAAAGAATCAGGAAGAGAGAACAAGGCTTTCCTGACTAAATCACACAAATACCTATGGATTTTGTTAATGTGCAGATTTAGGAGTTGTGGAACTGGAGATTCTTTATTTCTAAATAAGACTTTTGATTCTGCTAGTCCTTGGCATTGTTTTGAGGCAAAAAGGGGGGGGGCTGAATCCCTGGCCATCATATAAGCCACAAAGTTTAAACTGTAGTTATCAACCTTTTCCCCGGATTCTCCCTTGCTTTAATTTTTCTATTCAATATTCGAGGGATTCCAGGTATATGTTAGACTCTGGACAAGACAATGGACAGATTCACTACCCCTTTCAGTGCTTGTTAGATAATTCAGCTATCAATGATTGACACAAGTACATATCTACTTGTAAAGAATGTACACCTACAAAAGCATCAGACACACAGTGATTCCTCAATGAACACTTGAGTAATCTCAGAAGAGCAGAGTCTGGGAATTCCTCCAGTATGGGGCCTTTGAAGGTTTATCTGATGCAGTGATGTTTAAGGAGATAACTGTAAATTTGAAACATATAGACATTCCGAAGGAAAAGATGGAATGTGGCAAGCAAGGAGGAGAGCACTCAGGTAAAGAAAAAGAAGAAGTCTTTGATGTCTTGAGGTTGGAAAGGTAAGTATAATGAGGAATTTTTAACATAATGATGACATGCTTATATTCATTATTTAAGATTGCATTAAGTAAACAAATATTTCTGTCAAGTGAATTTCCTTAGAACAGAAGAATGGATTTAAAGTTTTACTGTTACTTCCTAAGTGCAGAAAAGAAAATGTAAAAAGGTTTTGTGGTTTCTGAGATAGCTACACGTTTGCTCACTGTATTCTCTTCAGAAAGTGACTGCAGAACAAATGAGTTGGGAAATTCTAAAGTAGTTAGATGATACTTAGGTTATAGACGACCTCCTAGAGCAATGTCCTAAATTTCAAACATTCCCATGAACGGTAACACAGTTTTCGAACTCTTAAGTGGTCCAAGCTGAGTATAATTTCACATAGCAAGAAAAAGCAAGAAAAAGGGTAATAATTAAATAGAAAAAGGCGATTATCCATAGGTGCTGTGATTATCCATAGAACCTTCAGACAATCGTTAGTACAGTTAGTAAAGCTGCTAAACACTCGTAAATAGATAAGGCCAATAGTGTTTACATATAGCTGTATAAACCCAAGAAAATATAATGTCTAATAAACACCATCTATAATGCCATCAAAAATACAAAGTACCAGGAAGTTACCAGGAAGTAAATCTTTCAAGGACCTGTTCAGAATTACAGGGTTTGTTGTAATGACTCCAAAGAAGATGGATTCTGGGAGAGGGTGAGTTAGTATCTTCAGATGTATACCCCTGGGGAGCCTTTAGCCTAGCATTTCATTTCTGTTAGCACGATAAACCTATTATATTGATAGAATAAGCACAAATTGTTATGTTCATATCATTATCACTGGCACTAGGTAATAACGACTAAAATTCTGTCTAAGAAGTGATTGACTCCCCTACACTTCTGTTCTCAAGTCCGCACTGTGCCATAAGTAGATGCTCATATTTTAAATATGGAGATACTGAGCTCTCCCTCCCTCCCTCTCCATCCCTCCGTGTGTATATACATGTGTGTGTATATGTATATAGATATATACATACATACATGGAAGCCAGAGAATGGATACCTTCCACTAATACACAGTCTCCATATTACCTTTTGAAACAGCGTCTCTCACTGAAACAGGCACTCACCGGTTGGCTGGGCTAGCTGGCCAGTTAGCCTAGGGACCCGCTTGTCTCTGACACTCAACACTATGTTCACAGATATGTGCAAGCATGCCAATCATTTTTATGTGAGTGCTAGGGATTTGAACTCAGGTCTTTATGCTTGCATAGGAGGCACTTTAATCAATGAGCCATCTTCCCAGCTTTCAACAACCCTGTCTTCTCCCTACCCCCAGATTCCCAATGTTGACTCTGCAACCCAAATCCTGTGGGTAGGTCACTGAGGGGGCTCCATGGTTTTGTTGATTTACCTAGTCTCACAAATATAAATGTTGATAATTGAAGTTATTTAAAGAGTTTGAATTATTTTCATGAGTGTTAGCAGAGTGCCTATAGCATGAATTTGCTGAATAAGTTATTTTTAAAAAATATCCTTTCTGCTAATACTTTCATAACAAAAATAAAATGTCACAATGGCTCCATATACATTCTCTTTCTCACACTCAGGTTGTAAAGCAAGGTTTGTGTGCTGTTGGCTGTATTCTCTCGAATATTTAGGACTGTGTCTGACATTAGCCAAAATGTAGTAAAAGTATTCTAATATGACTGAGTAAATGCCTATTGGGTAAATAAGTATGCATAAAGACTGTATCTTGCCGTTGAAGGACAAATGAGCTTGAGTTCTGAGTCCTAAGTTCTTTATCTTCCTTTGCTTCTCAGTGTTGAACAGGTCACCACTATCTCTGTGCATGGTTTCTAGTAGGTGGACTTGCATTGAGCTTTCTATAGTCTCCTCAGGGTTTCCCTATAGACAGGCCAGACCCTTCTGCTCCCGTTCATTCGGTGAGCAAGCTCTCACTAAATGTTGGAGCTGTAATAAGGCTGGGAAGACAAAGATGGACAGCAGAAAGCTCTGTTAGGGTTTGGAGAGAGAGAAGTGAAGGGAAAAACGATGCAATTATAGAATAATCCCTCAAAATAAAGGAAATACTTCCATAAAAATAGAAAAATGTGAGAGGTACAAGACAAACATTATTAGATAAATCATTTCCTTAAACAGGTTTAACAAAATAATATCTATGATATTGTTGCTATTAATTTTTGAAAGACCACATACAGCACATTATCTTCTTAGAATGAAAAACAATTTACATTCTAGAAAACCAAGTAAACGGGCTGGAGAGATAGTTCATCAGTTAACAGTTCATACTGACCTTGCAGATTTCAAGAGCTTGGTTCACAAGCCCGAGGGCAGGCTCACAAACCCCTAACTACAGCTCCAGGGGACATCAAAGCCCTCTTATGGCCCCTAGGGGCACCCACACTCACATGTACATATACATAATTAAAAATAAATAAAATTAATAACAACAAAAACAAGGTAAGTTCTCTCATAGAGTTCTTTCAAAATAAATTTAACAAAAGGAAACCAGCTCAAGTTCTCTTGTGAAATATTTTCGATATTTATTCTAATAGTTGATTTTGTCATTGTTGTTTAAAGAGATGGGCTTTTGGGATGTTACCTATGCTGGCTTTGAACTTCCTGGCTCAAAAAATTCTCTTGCCTCAGCCTCCCAAGTAGTAGGTGTACACTCTCAAGCCTAGTTTCATCATTGAATTTTGTTTGTTTGTTTGTTTTTGAGACAGGGTTTCTCTGTAGTTTAGGAGCCTGTCCTGGAACTAGCTCTTGTAGACCAGGCTGGCCTTGAATTTACAAAGATCCATCTGCCTCTGCCTTCTGAGTGCTGGGATTAAAGGCGCGCGCCACCACCACCTGGCCTTTATCATTGAATTTTAACTAGATATAATTTTGTTTTCTCAAACAGAATGGCATAACTTCAAATATTACATGTAATCAAAACACAGAGTAAGTTTTAGGGCCTGACTATTTAAGCAAATAAACATCGAAATTTACTTATTAAAATCACATTACTTTCAACCCCCAGAAAATGAGAGGTATCAAAAAAAAAAGGAAAAGAAAAAGAAAAGAAAATTAGATGGATCAAAGGCCTCTTCTTTTTTCCAGACTTCATATAATAAGTGAAGTCTGTGTTAACATGGCTGACAGTTTGTTCTTTGTGCACATTTGGAACTACAAAACAGAATGCTATCTCCTGCCTACTTTTATGGATATGATCAGTATGCCTTTGCTATCAAGGCATATCAATTTCCTAGAAAATTTAATGTCATGATTAATATTAAAATTAAACATAACTCAAAGTATTCTCTGAGTAATATAAGCAGCTGAGAGGAACCAATAAACCAATTAAAGAAACATCTAGCTTGAGTTGGTACATGATCTTGTTTGCACCAGAAACTTAATCTTTCTGTGAAGAATGACCTAATTAGTAACTAGAGTCTCTTTCTTGTAATAGAAAATTCTTGTCTGTCTGCTTAGTTCAATGGACTATAGAGTCTTGTTTATTTTTCTCTAATTTGAAACTATCTTAGTCAACTTTATTGAGAACTGATTATCATACAGTAAAATTGAATTCATTTAAATGCATAAAAAGTCAATACATTTTGACAAATGTATGTGTGCCCTCTCGTGCCTGACCTCCACCAAAGCCAGCAGGCAAGGAAGGCTGCAGGCATATACCCAACCTTTGCTCTGTGTCAAGTGCCATCCCTCATGGCCCCAACTCCACCATGAGGAGCAACCATCTGAGCCTAGGATTCACTGGCTCCTGGTTGAGTGACCACCGGAGACACAACCCCAACTACACCAAGTGGGAGAAAAGATGGGTAGACAAGAAGGTAAGAACACACTGAACAACACAAAGAGCAACACGGCACCACCAAAAACCAAGTGGCTTGACAAATGCATGTGCCCGTTATCACCATTTTATTTACAAAGTGAATCTATTGAGAATATTTGGCATCTATACATGAAATACTTGAATATTGCTCATGATTAAAACATATGGGATTGGTCTCAAGTGCTCACGGCGTGACTTCACCGCAGGTGTCAAGGCTCTTAGGAAGCACCATGGAAGAGGAGACAGGACGTTCAGCAAGGCCTGGAGACAGAAGCCCCCTCTCTAGACAGCTCTAGAAATCTGCCCAAGAGGAAACCAGGACAGTTGCATCTGTTGAGCACCTACTGTGTGTTATTCTACATACGTAAGCTCTTCTAATAAAATGCTTCATTTAAAGAAACCGTAAACAATAACTAAAGGCTAAAGCCACGAAGATGACAATGGAAGCCTGAGTCCCTAACCCTGTCATAGTGATTTTTGAGATCTTGGACAAGGTATCCCACATCTCCAAACTTGGTTTGACGTACCTAACAGGAATCCCCCTCTCATAAAGCCAGTGCACGTGAGTGAGTGAGTTTGTACACGCGAAGTCCAAAGGAAAAGCCCCTTGCATGTCTGAAAACTCATTGTTACCGGTAGTGGTTCTCTAATCACAAGCAGCCCAAGTGAACGCCTCCCAGCCTCCCGCCGCAGACTCTACACCAGGGACAAGTTTGAAGACCTTGTCTAAAGTCATGCAGCTAGCATCTTTCAGGCTCTTATCTGAAAGCAGGTCCCTCGGATTCCAAAGCTCCTTCTATATTACAGTTGAACTGGGAAGCAGCGGTGAGCTAGGGAAAGGCGCAGAGAAGAGCATGAGCACATCTGTATTTTCTTTTTCCTTAAAATCTTCTTGGTCCTTCTCCTCTCCCAGCACCTGTAAACAATGATATCAGAGGCCACCCCCAGGTCACCTCTTAGAAGCAGCAGCTCTTTCCTTCTCCCTGGAAGACATAATGACAACTTGACTGTCCACAGCTCTCAGCTACAGCCTTCTCTGGGAATTACTTTGGACCAAAAGTAGATCACCACCTAAGGTCGTGTCCCATTTTCTAGGGCTGCTTGTATCTACTCACTGGTTACCATGGAGCTCCAGGGTCTCTAGGCTCCTTACTTTAAATGAACACCTGTGAAGGGCCATCCACTTGCAAAGCCACCACCATGGGATCTGCCATGATATCTTCTGCCTCCAAGTTCTCTTCCCAATGTTCTTTTCTCAATTCTGGATAGGTGCTACTCTGGGAATGCACCCAAATAAACTGGCTATGTGTAATCTCCACAGAGGGATATGCCTCCAGGAAACTCAGCCCAGGACGTGGGAACTAGAAATGGACTGGGAACCCCTCTCCAGTGGAACTTTAGAAGGGGCTTAACTAGATGCAGTATTGATAGTAGCGGGCAGGCTATAACAGGGCAACTGTTTAGCAGAGCTAATGATGGGCTCTGGGTTACTGGACCATGAAGAGGCATTTATAAAGTGTTGAGGAAGTAGTTACAAAGATCATGGAATTAAATGGTTGCTGCTAGGTATTATTGGTGCATTAAAAAGGACTATGAAGATAGCAGTAATTAATCACCAGATTTAAAAGTACAAGTCAGAGGCTGCCCTTGGCAGTACATAAAGATCTTCATCTGCAGGTAAGAATTAGAAAAAAACTGAAGATTAGACACTGGAGTAAGGAAGCAAATGACGTCTAGAACCTGTCTGCTCAAGTTTGACACCTCTGTTTGATTCCAGGTCCATGAGTGGGAAGGACATGTGAATCAGGGTAGTCACATGAAAGACTCAGGTGCTGATGAACCCATGGGCCTGCAGAAAGGACCCATGGCACTCGGTGAAAGACCAGTAGGAAGAAAGTCTCTTAAGTTTCCTTGAAGATGAAACCTTGCAAGAAGTCTACACAGCCTTGGATAAGACAGTCTTGCAAATGTCCAGAGTCTGCAGCATCAGTGGCAATTTTACATGCAAGTAAAGATATTCTCTCTAGAATAATGATGGATGTCCCTCATATCTTCTGCCACTAAGAGAGACAATGTTTTATAGTCTTTCGTAGAGTTTGGAGAGAGCTTACAAACACCCCAGCCGTAATATATTCCCAGCACTGAGAGGTAGAAAGAGGAGGATCCCATGAACTCACTGCTCAGCCTGCCTAACAAGATTGATGAGCCCTACTTTCAGGGAGGAACACGACCTCAAAAACTAATGCAGAGCATAATGGAGGAATACATCTGTTGTTGACTTCCAGCCTCTACATGTATACATACACATATTTTTTTTAAACATAAATGTCTTTTCATTACAGGGCACTAAATGTCAATATCATTTCAATCATCAGAATAAAAAAAAAATTTGAGGCCAGCCTCTGCTGATGAGACCCGCAGCTCTACCTTGTTTGTATTTCTCAGTCCTTTGGCTGTTCATCGTATGCTAGCTCCCCAGGAAACCTGCTCTCTGCCACAACCCCGCATCTGCCTCTGTAGAGTACATACCTTCTTAATCTTTAGAGTTACACCTTCGATTTTATGAAGGACGTACAACCTGAATGCCCTACCATACCTCCAACGCTGCTGCTCCAAGTGACTTTGTTAACACTTAAGTATAATTATTTCTGTTGATTTTATCTGCAGAGCTACTGTAGACTCACCCCTCTCACCCCTGAGGGAGTCATCTTAGTATACCTCTCTTATCAACTCAATCACTAAGGCCTTTGATGTTACCCTGTAGCATCCACAGGCTAGGACAATGGCATGTGGGATATAAAGTTTATTTCAGCTCCTTGATGGAGAAGCTGGGTCTTTCAGCAGAACAAATCCCTAAGGGGTGTGTCTGGAACAAAAAGGAATGCTATGAAAGTCAAATGAAGGTACAGTAGTTGGGTCCCCACTGGACTAGTAGATACAGCCTCTCCTCAGGGCCAAAAGTCTGAGTCATGGGTATTCTCTCCGAAGTGCTGATAAACACCAGTGGTGACAGATAGGACAAGATATTCGCCTGAGGTCCAGCCATAGCAGGCTAGGACAAGAGCTTTGTCCTCTGAACAGCATTCTTTAACCTCACAGAAGCACATTACAAGTTGCACCATATACCTGGTGACATCACCAGCATGCTAACTTGCTTTGTCTTGTATGACAAGAATTCCAACGAACAGTTGCCTCCGCCCATATGGGGGGGCAGGTTCTCTCCATGAATAATGAGAGTGATTGTAGTCAGACCTTCATCTTACCTGGACATTCTCATTTTGACCCACTAGCCCATCTCCATTGATTCTTTTCCTTGAGCCTTGGGAGGAGCAGTTCAGAGACACAGCAATTGCTGTCAAATGCTCTATTTTTCTCAGGGATTGTGCACACCTACTTTTATAACCACTGTCCAAAGTTAGGCCCTTGTCATATAAAAAATGGTTATCTAGAAACTGAAGTGAAACAGATCAATTTAAGTGTGTTTTATCTTGTTGATGTAAGCACATAATCTTTCTGTGATCTTAACACCCAAAAGTATTTATGTGCTAAGCTGAGCATTTGGCTCTGTGAGGAAGAGCGTTAGCTCTGCAAGCATAAGGACTTGAGTTCAAATCTGCAGCTCCACATAAAAAAGTCATCATTGACTGTGCATGTCTTTAATCACAGCGTTGGAGGGCAGACACAAATGGAGCCTAAGAGTTCGCTGATTAGCTGGCCTTAGCCCAAAGGGCAAGCTTCCAGTTTCATGAGAGTCACTGTCTCAAGGCAATGAGGCAGAAAATAATAAAAGACACAGAAAAGTCTTGCTGTAGCCACACAATGCTTCTCTCTCACATACACACAAGTTTATATATATTGTGCTTTACTGATTTCTATATCCTTAGTGCATAGGACAACCTAGGCACAACACAGACAGGTCAATAAGTATTTGATTAATGAATCAAACATCCACAGGAAAAAATGGCATTGGCACATAATCCAGTGAGTGTAGTAGGAATAATTCAATTTCAACAGTGCCCCTGATCCAATGGGAGAAATGTTCTGAGATGCTCATTGCATGGATACTTCAAATCATAGCACCAAACTTTGGATATATGATATTTTTCTTGTGCCGAAGTTTAGATTGTAAATGAAATGCAGTAAGAAATTGATAATAAAAGGAAACAATTATAACAACAACATATCATAATTAAAGGTATTTTAAAATTATGAAACATTTGTATCAGAAATTTCCAATTTAACATTTTTAACTGCAGTTGACCATGCATAACTGAGACCAGAAGATAAAGCTACATAGAAGAGATATCAGGTATAGACCTGGACACTGATCATGTATAATAGCTGTGAAAGTGTCAACTCTTGTTCTTTAAAATTATTTCAGGATAAGATAGCTAAATAAAGTTAAGGCGGTCGTGATATTTAATGAACAACATGTGAGAAGGTTGGTCTGATAATCTAACGTACTAAATTTCTCATTTGAACAAAGAGACGGATTTAAAGTAAAAATTTTAAAAAATCAAAACTTCCTGTAGTCTTAATCTGCACCAGAGGGAAGCAGGTTGCCTGACAGCCTTTCTGTGATGCATTTGGCAATAATCATTAACTCTTGACCACAGACCGTGTTCTAGAAAATGGAAAGAGTGCATCTATGTGGCGGGTGTATCATGGAAGCAACAGAGCCCATGTGCTGTAACAAGTGCCACGATGCAGCCACACACAGAGTACTGGGTGCATTGGAAGGGCTGTGGTGGATGTGCCTTTGAGGGAGGCCGGGACCAGGCTTCTTAAAGTGACACTTGAATCTGACTGACTCTATCCATGTCAATGAATTTACACCAGAGTAGCAAACACATCCGAGCTCTGTTGATTTGAAGCGTGCACAGAAGTTTATTCCTCGTTCACATTCCCTATCTAATTCTGTTTGGTAAATAACTATTTATGAGTGCAGCCACTGAAAGCTAGGGTGGCAGACTCCATCTCCACAGGCACTCTCAGGACAGCTGGCACAGGGGACGACCTTGTCAATTCTTACCTCTCTTAAAAGTTCTGTCAGAAAATGACGGCCTGATGCGTTGCACATCTGCTTACAACATCTTGGAAAATGTGAGTCACATAACCAGCTACTTTAAAAGAGATGTCAGAGAAACAGCCTTCCAAGGACCTGACAGTAGGAGAAAATGATCCCTTGTAAGTAGCCCTGAGCATCTGCGGTTACTAAGGATGCAGGAGGCCATGCTACATAAAGGGAAAGGAGAGTATTCTACACAGAAGGAGGAGTGGATGGTGTCCCTGGAGGACCATATCTGATGGTATGTACACCAGACTGAGGCATGGGACGGGGAGCCCTGGACATTAGAAACACTTGGAAAAGTAGAGTGGAGCCGCATAGGGAAGGACCTCTTTAGCAAGGTGGAGTTTAGTCTCTACCAGTAATAGAAAGGCCAGCTTCAAACCTTTCGACAGGGTCTGCATTTTCTAGGGGCAGGGCTGCAAGCTGAAGAGGTGTGGGAATGCAGATTGCACTGGCTGGAGGCGCTGAGAAGTTACAGCTCATGGAAATAACAGGAGGCCTAGCGCTCTTTCACCCTGACTAGAAAAACCACAATTCTCTCTGTGGCTTGAGGGTGACAGGGGATTTGTCTTCAAATTAAAAGCAAATTACTGGCGTTAAAGGTACTCTAGGGATCATTATCTATCCCGTTATCCCATTATTATTTTAAAGTGAACCAAGTAGAACCAAAGATTATTAGAATTCCCCTGGAGAATTTGTTGGGCCATCTCCTGTTGTCCATTCAACATCTGGCTTATTAGAAACTTTTGTGAGGCTCATAGAGCAAACTCAAGGCTTTCTTGATTCTCTGTTCAGTGACCAGAAAGAGTAGAGGTTTTCTATAAAAATAGAAAACAGCGCAATAATTAACTTTTATTTCCAACAGATAGTGATGAGGGATCTCAAATGCAAACTCACTGTGGCAACCAATAACACATGGGGGCTTGCTCTGTTATCTTCTAATATAAGTCAAGATTATAAATAAAGATATACACCTGGCTACCCAAATCCACTTCTTTGTACACTTATTCACCCACTCAGCCTTGAATAAAGTTTCTCAGTGGATCTCAAAACACAAGTCAAACGCTCCAAGAAAATTTCTAACATTTTATGAGAGCATGGAGTTGGGGTCAGAGCAAGGCAGAGGGTAAGCACTTGGCCCTTCCTCTATCTCCGTCCCACTCCAGTTGTGACCTTATTCACAGCTTGTCTCCAGAGCTGTAAGTTGAGGTTTTCAGGAGGGAGAAAACTCAAAGCAAAGCCTGGTGTGGAAGGAAAAGACATAGCCCCCTTTCCGTCCTAGCATACAAAACCGTAGCCTAACACACAGCCCTGTTGGCCTCCGGATGTGGGTGAGCAGAAGGCTGCATGCCTAGGGAAAACCTTTCCAGAGCTGGGCTGCACCCTCAAATAGTTTCCAAGTGACCAGAAGTCATAACCGGCCTTGGAATTAGGACTCTTCCTTTCAAAAGCCTGGAGGTAACTATGTGAGGCATTACTGAGGCCTGAAGGTCTCACAGGTGCAGAAATAAGTCAGGCTTATCGCTGTTAGTGTGGCAGCTGGGGTGCTTAAAGAAATTTCTACTGTAATTTACTCAAATGCATTTATTAAGCACTGAATGTACCGGAGTATAATGCACACATTTTAAAGGCGTCTCCGAGAAATAAACAGAACGTCAAAAAGCCTTTACCCTGGAAGCTTTGCCTATAATCATGGCTTTCCCTTGGGTGGTGTTAGCCTGTGCTTCTTTCATTACACACAGCCATTTCTGGGGACACAGAGACACAGCAGGTTTTCCTTGCTCTAATCATATTCCCTTTGGCACAGAAGTAAATACTGAAATGCCCATGGGTGCTGTTTTCCCCAGACTCTGTATCCAGCGTAAGTGATAAAACAGAAAGCCTTTCCTCACATTGTTCCAAATTCCAAGTAGTATTAAAAAAAAAAAAGGTTTCAATAAAATTGGTGTTGTTGCCGGTTTTCGTGGCAATACAAGCGTTCCTGCTGCATTCCAGTAATGTTACCCACCTGTTGTGACCTCTGCCCACTGAATGTCACTGCCAAAAAGTAATATGGAGAAATGCAGGGTGTGTCCACATACAGTCTGCCCCCAAACACTTGCGGTGAGGTCACCTGACACAAGTGGTGCCTCATCCAAGGCTCGTTTGCCCTAGGATTTGGGTCTTCTTTCTGATAGTAACCAAACCTCTGGAAAGGCCTCCTAAAACTTACTTTCCACATCTGTAAAAATCGCCACCTCCTCTTGAAGAGCAAATAGCTTCAGTTCCACAAACCAACAGCAGCATAAAAACAAAAAGGGGGAAAAATCAGGAAACTGCCAGCAAAATCAACTTCTTGGGTCAGGATTCAAATATTCCACTTTCACTATACACATAAAACGTTATTGCATTGCATCGGGAAAGTTGTTTCCAGTGGCCCATCCATCTTTTTTTGTTTTAGTGTGTATATCTTAATACCCCGGGGTCATGGTTGACCCCCAGCCCCCAGTTCTCACCACAGGTGGCAGCCATCAAATTCCACGTGACGCCTTTTTATGTTAGGAAAGAAGCTTAGCTTACTCCTTCACAAAACAAGTCCATTTCCTCGCATAGATTAAAGTTGAAAGACTGGCTCTCTCTACCCAGCCTTCTCCTCCTGTACCCCCATCCCATCAAACTAATGTTTAGGGTGCAGGAAATTATCTGGTACTAAGACAAAAGTTACACCGGAGATCCTTTGATTGGCCTCTCTTTGGAGGTGAGAGACAATAAGCACTTCAGCGGATGATTGCAGCAAAACTCTTGGCTCCCAGCAAAATTTCCCCAGCATCATCCTCTGGACTGATGTAAAGTCCAGGTTGACAAATAAGAAACACAGTCAGATTTCAGAAGCCAAAAATCCGTTCATAGGCTCTAATAAAAGTATGATTTGGAGATGGATATTTCCATTCAAATTAAAATACCGCTACACATTTGTGTCAACAGTGAGCCACATACACACAGTGGTCCTCTTAGGTTTCAGTGCAATGTAGGGGTGCAGTAGACTATGGTATCTGGGTCTGCATTAGCTCACATAGGATGTCCACATAATGACCAAATGGCCCAGTAGGGCATGTGTCTGAGTGTATCCTGTCCTTAACCTATAGATGCCGAGTTTCATTGATTAAGTGTCATGAGGGACTATTTCAGAATGGGCCATGCTACACTTTCTATTTGACTTTTATTAGAATTTGTTCACTCTTATGACAATTACCTAACTTGTGTATTTATTTAGGGGTGCTTAATTCATTTTTAACAAATGAAGTTGTATGCTTTTGAGAAAAATTCATTTTTTAATTTTTCAAAAATATATATTTTGATAAATTACTGTT
The DNA here is from genome assembly GCA_001685075.1 of Bramus lutescens. Lineage (NCBI taxonomy): Eukaryota > Metazoa > Chordata > Mammalia > Rodentia > Cricetidae > Bramus > Bramus lutescens. Next base: position 2,932 of record LOEQ01013111.1, on the reverse strand, counting down.
GTTTTTACTTCTTCCTTTTCTTAAAGTCAATGTTTATTTATTCATCCATCCATTCATTTTGTTGTTTTGTTTTGTTTTCAGACAGGCTGTCACCAGGTATCCCTGACTGGCTGGCCTGGTCTAAACTCGTTAAGTAGACCAGACTGGCCTCAAACTCACAGAGATCTACTTGCATCCGTTTCTTAAGTGCTGGGATTAAAGGCCTATTCCTAAATTTAGTTTATTTGATACCTGCAAGAGTGATCTCTCCACCTTAAATTTTCTGATGGAAAATCAATCATATTTTAAACAATGTTTCAACTATTCCCTCAGGCTTTGGGAAAACAGAGCTTCTGCTCCTGGACAGCCGGGAAAGCTCTGCCGGACTCCTCCAAGAAGGCATAAGAATTGTGGGTGAGGGCATCACCCCCAGATGTTAGCAGCTGGGAAACAATACCAAGGTTTCCGCTCATCCAGCCACATGACCCTGCTGAACTGATCAGTGCCACAGACCAAACAGCCATGGTGGCCACAGCAGCTAAAACAGTCCAATCCTTTACTTTATAGAGCAGATTTTTATTAGGGAAGGATCCCCAAACTTTAATTATGAAATATTCATTTTACCAATTAATCACAGCTGTTAAACCTTAGAACACTGAACCTGCAGTAATTGAGAACTATTTTGCTCTGTTTTTGCTTTATTTCAACAAAATTGATCAAAGAAAAAATTTTGCATGTATACAATGCATCTTAATGATATCCACCATCCTCCCATGTCTCACTTTCAAACTCCCCTCTCCCAAGATCTCTCTACTAACACGCCCCTCTCCCAAATTCATGCTTTTTCTATTTTTCTTTCTTACCTTTTATATTCCTCTAAGTCCACACTTTTAGCAGTGAAACCTATCAGGAAATTGACTTGGTATATAGGAACAGAGAGTTATAAGTCACAATGGACAATAATTACATCCTGATTTAGACAATAGAGAAACCCTTTAGAGGGGTTGGAGAGATATCTCAATGGTTAAGAGCACTTGATGTTCTTCCAGAGGAACTGAGTACGATTTCCAGCACCTATGTAGTGGCTCACAAACATCTGTAACTTCAGTCCCAGGGACTCCAATACCATCTTCTGGTAACTTCAGGTATTGTATGCATGTATGTGGTGCCCTTAGATACACATGCAAGCAAAGCATACCACACAAGACACAGACACACAATAAAATAAAAAAGCATTAAAATGTATATACTTATCTCAACATCAAGTAATCTTATATAATAGTTATGTATAGGCAATAACATACATAAAATAAAACAATTTAAATATTTATTTTAGCAGAAAACATGTGACTAGGCTGCTGGACTCTTGGGTTCACTGGCATAAATGTGCTTGTTGTATTTTATGAAATATAAATTGTAAGTTTGAGCAGTAAGTGTCCCAGTCAGCTCTGCTGTTATCCTCCCTCCCCTTACAGGAAATGGAAATGGAACAGCTGAGGAAGGCAGAAGCTGTAAATATGATCCAGGTCACCAATGCTTCTCAGGACAGACGATGATCCTGGCCAGTGTCTCACAATCTTGCTTGTATCGTCACAAATGGAAGACTCACTTGACAGATAACTTTGTTATAATTTAATAACACGGCCCTATCCTTATTTAGGAAGTGGCTCGAGTCAAGACAAATGGGAATTCAAAGCCCAGGCAAGCTTATTTTTATTACTGTCAAGTATTCATAATCACAAGTTTACAACTGAAAACGAGGCAGTGTAGTTCTTTAGTGACGAATAAGAAAAGGAAACCAAATTTCCTTGAATGGTTTAAAATGAAAAAAAGACAACAACAAAAATCCCAACTCTTCCAAGATGACCACCAGGCACAAAGGACAGAGAGGTTGATGGACACTGGGGTCCTAGTCCCAGGAAGTTGGGATGGGTTAGGAACATCACAGTTCCTGACTGGGGCCTATATCTGCCTGGAGAAGGCAACCCTATCCTCTAATCTCACAAAGGCCCTCCTCTGAAAGGACTGCCTGGGGGACTCTGGGAAATAAAACCAGCAGATAGGAAGGCAAGCTGATATGAGTCTCCTCCAGAGGGCAGGTCAGAAACAGGCCTTGATGTTTGAGTCTCATCTTCAGGAAATGATTTTAGGATTGCTTATTCTGCTGATTTTAAAAGTATGTCTCTGGTATTTTCAGCGTTCCTTCTTCTATCCCCTGCATCTTGAACTTGGAGCAGACTCAACACAGACTTGCTAATAGACACCGTGTAAAAGCGCCAATTTATGACTGTCAGAGCTAAGTTACATTTGACTTTGCCTCAGGTCACTCCCTGTGGGGGGAAGGCCACTGCCATGCTGTGAGATAGGCAGTGTGGCCTGTGGATGGGCCACACGAGAGAAGTGAAAGCTTCTGCCAGAATGTGCCTCACTCCCCCCCACCATGAGGGCCAACTAGTATGTGGACTACAGATTTACAGGAGAATGTGCCTTCCTTTCCTGCCCACCTCAGAAAATACAGGAATATATTATTGTAAGTCATTAAATATGGAGCATTTTGTTAAGAAAAAAATGGACAATTAATACAGATGCATATAAAACTTTGACTTAGGGACACTGTTGGAATGTTTATAATACCAGAGTAAAAACATTAAGCATTCAATACCAAAGAGTGATTAAAGTATTCCCATGTTGCTATTCAAAACATGAAGAGTAAGAGGTAAAATGATGTGCTCAGTAAGAGTAGTAACAGAGGAACTTACAGTACTAAATCAAAGAATAATTAGGAGTAACAATCCTAACCTATGAAAAATATGTCTAAAATCTATATGCCCATAAAAGAGAATAAAATGTAGGACTTGTTTTATGTTGATGACATGATATTTTAAATTTTCATTACTGGCCTGTAGTTCCCCAGTACTGTACAATAATATTCTTGGATCAAGAGTAAAAAAAA
>LOEQ01013109.1:35039-55618 GCA_001685075.1 Bramus lutescens | reverse complement strand
GGGAGCAGGGAAGAAGTTATCCTAACCAAGGGAGCCATTTTAGGGTTGGCTAGAATCTTGGCTCTAGAGGGGTTCCCAGGTGTCCAAGGTGATTTCCCCAACTAGTTCCACAGGCAGCAGAGGAGAGGGTGCTTGAACTGGCCTTATCCCATAGCCACATTTTATGTACATATAAATGAAGGAATCCAACTGTAATTCTGTTGTTTAGTAGCACAATAACAGACTCCAAATTTTAAAGGAGATTTTACTATTCCACAAAAAATTAGTAATAATGTATATGACTCAACAGAACAGCTTATGGAATAGAAAACAGTCTGTTATTTTTGGCAGTCCAGGCTATTGATGTTAGGACTATTTCAATCACAGCTAAGGAAACGATCTGCTGGATGAAGAAGAATCCCATAGAATATGAGAGAATCTTTGCCAGCTATGTATATTCATAATCAGAATATATAAGAAACTCAAAAACAAAGATTAAAAATTAAAACTGAATGACCCCTTAAATATATTGGTCAGGGACCTGGACAGAGAACGCTTTTATTTTTTATTTTTATTGAGCTCTACATTTTTCTCTATTCCCCTCCCTGCCTCTTCCCTCACCTTAAACCCTCCCCCAAAGTCCCCATGTTCCCAATTTACTCAGGAGATCTTGTCTTTTTCTACTTCTCATGTTGATTATATCTATGTATGTCTCTCTTAGTGTCCTCATTGTTGTCTAAGTTCTCTGAGATTGTGATTTGTGGGCTGGTGTTCTTTGATTTATGTTTTAAAACCCACTATGAATGAGTACATGTGATAATTGTCTTTCTGTGTCTGGGTTACCTCACTCAAAATGATGTTTTCTAGCTCCATCCATTTTCCTGCAAAATTCAAGATGCCATTATTTTTTCTGCTGTGTAGTGCTCCATTGTGTAAATGTACCATATTTTCTTTATCCATTTCTCAGTCAAAAGTCATATAGGTTGTTCCAGGTTCTGGCTATAACACACAATGCTGCTATGAACATAGTTGAGCACATGTCCTTGTGGCATGATTGAGCATCCTTTGGATACATACACAAAAATGTGGTATTACTGGGTCTTAAGGAAAGTCTCTTAAAAGAAAAAATATGGCTAAGAAATATCTCAAAAATCTGTTCATTATCCCATGTAATTGGGAAAATGAAAGTTAAAACAACATCAAAATTTCATCTTACCCTAGTAAGAATCACAATAATAAGCAAAATGGCCAATATCAAATGCAAATGAGGATGTGAAGAAGTGATAACACTCATTCACTGTCTGTTGATTAAAAACTGATGTAATCACTCTAGAAATCTGTGGAGAATTCTCATAAAACTAAAAATAAGTGTGCCATATGATCCAACTACACCACTTGTTGGCATATGCCCATAAGACTTGACATCTAACTTCAAAGATACTTGTTCAACCATATTCATTACTTCTTTATTCATAACATCTGGGTTATAATATAAACCTAAATGCCTTTCAATTGGCATTTGGATGAGAATGTAGCATAGATATACTTTGTAATGTTATGCATTTTGTATAGAAAAAAGAATAAACTAATTTTTCAGGTAAAATGGAAGAACCAGAAAAGAACATATTGAGTGAGGTTACTCAGATCCAGAAAGACAGATGTCTCATTCTCTCAGTCTCTGTCTCTGTCTCAGTCTCTCTCTCTTTCTGTGGAGGCCCCTAGCTACAAATCTTCAGAAATGAGAACATACTCTGGAGTAACTGCAGAAATAAGAAAAATAAAATGGTACCACTATGAGGGAGCAATAATAGAGAGGAATGGCAGGCTATACATAATCTGACCAATGAAGCAGAAAGATGGTGTGCTCTAATTAGGTAGTTGAAAGGAAGGTAAATATAGAACAAAGATGAAGGATGATAGTATTTATGAAAAATACATAAGAAATCATACTATTCTCTGTCTACCAGTGTTAACCTATATGTGCATATGTGAATATGCACATACGAATATGGACAATTAAAATGGGATTTTCTCATCTCATCAAGCAATGCTGCATTTAAGAGTCAAAGATCATCTAACATAAACCCCCATCACAAGCACAAGAAGTCAATTTTTGAGTTGTGGCTCCAGATTTTTAAGAAATCCCCAAAACATTGTAGACTATTGATGTTTCACTTGGTTGCCCCCAGAGACTAAAGGTACAGATAAGGACCTACTGATTAGGAAACCATGAAATTCAAACACAGGGCCCAAAGGCCCCTAAGATAGATCTTACCTGAATGCTTCCTCCTAAGAAGTAGCTTCCATGGTACCAGAAATAACTGTACAAGCTTCCAAAGGAGGAAAAACACCAAGAGTTTTCCCCAGCTATTATGATTATGAACCACAAGAGCAACAAGCATAGCACAATAGCCCTTATGGTTATCATGTGACATTCACACCTTGGCAGTGTCCAACAGCTCTCTAGTTGGATAACATAAAGAAAATCATTCCTGATACTGATAGCCTAACCAACTACCTAGAGCTAGTAATGTCATGTATCTTGGAAGAAAAGCTACAACCACTAGTTTAATAAACAAGTGTAATGCCCAGTTTCTTTTAAATAGTTGTCCTTTTAGCCACAGATAAGTTTAGTACCATCCATTATCAAGGAAACTTCTCTTTGTAACAGAGGCCATTAAGAAAACCAAACCAAATCAAACCGCAGGGACTTGGAGCTCAGTCCCAATGAACACCTCTGCAAAAGAACTTCTGTACCTAATGCTCAGGAAACAAAAAGACAGCTGGTGCAGAAATGATGTAAGAGCCAGAGAATCAGTGAATTTTCTATGAGACTTTGCCTCTTTAGTAATGTCACAACTACACCTATAAATTCTCACCAATATGAGTTAAATAAGGGAAACAAGGTGCCAAAGTATGTAACCCCAACTCTACACAAAAATCTACAGAAATCAAAAAAAAAACAGTTTGATAGTGGGAGAGTGGGAGAAACACTTTTATGCAGGAAAGAACACAATTGGTTACAGTGCCAAATGGACAACTCTTAAATTACACATCCAAATAACTATTATACTGACTGAGTAGGTCTTATTTATTTATCACAGAGAGAGAGAGAGAGAGAGAGAGAGAGAGAGAGAGAAATATACTTATATACATGTAACAACAATTTCATGGGAAAACTTGCAATGCATTTGAAAGAGAGAAAATAAGGGAATATAGAAAAATTTGGAGGGAGGAATGAGTAGGAGGAAATGATGTAATTATAATTGAATAACAAAAAGAAAGGAATATTTTAAAAAAGAAATTACTACCAATGGAATTTATCATGCTTTCATGCTGTTTTTTAAGAAAATAACAACTATGGAGTATAGCAGGAATAGCTAAAATGAAAACAATTAGGAAGACTCACCTTCAAGTAGTTTTCCTTACTTAAATAAAAAAGGGGTCATATAGTTCCTCTTCATGATAATATTCTCATTAAAGTAAGATATTTAGTAAAATATGAGTTAAATGTAAACTTTTTCTTTGTAAACAGATTTTATCTTCCTTATGAAGAAACATGGGTTTTGACCCTTGTCAAAACAACCCTTTAATGAAAGCTATATAAGCTATATAATTACATCTTTTATTAGAGAAGCAAATGCAGGATTTGAGAAGCCCAAGCTAACCATATTATTGGGAAGCATGAGAATAACAAAAGGTAGTCTATCATCTCATGTTGATAAAAAAAAAATTATATTTCAGAAATTCTTGTTTTTCTTATTTTTATATGCTTTCGACAGTAAAAGACAGATGTCAACACACTAACAGCTACTATTGAACCCACAAATAGCTTTATATTTATAAAATGATTGACTCTAATAGAATACTTTAAGATTATTTGGAAAATTAAGAATGTAGCAATATGACATTAAACATAAAGGGAAAATTATTACATTGTTTTAAATAAAATATCTTTCTGTACCAGGAAATATAAATAAATGTTCTTATTCTTAGTTAATTGATTTTTTGTTATTTTTTCCTATACTGCAACCCAAATGTATATATCTCTTAAATGGGTAACTCTAAACATTATAAAGTAGAAAAACTCTCATGATTATATGTTCCATACTTACAGAATTATTTGGGTCTATGAAAAGTTTCTCTTCATGGAAATTATCTTAATGAAAAGAGTCAATATTAGGATGACTATACATAGTTACCATTCTATGGAATTTTACTTCTTTCCATAAATAAAAAAAGTGCATGTGGTCAAATATTGACTCTGAAACATGCTAAGTTATCATCAAAAATTAACCATTAATATGGTTAATTTCTGTATATATACAGTAATTAATCATATTTAAGCAATTAATACTGTAATGATTTATAATTAACATAAAAATCAATAAATGCAAAAAATGGAACCTAAAGAAGTAGTTTAGCTGACTATTAGACTAAGTAGACTACTCAGCTAAATACTTATTCATGAATAAATTTGGTACATAAGCACAAATCCATAAGGAAGATAAACAATTCCATAGTATACAGGTATAAATGGCACATAACCTTGTAAGCTAAGTTGGGTTGTGAAAGTCATGAATATCATATATGCATGGGCTAATTTTGGCTTTATTTTGACTACTTCTGAAATCAACTAAAACCGAAGCAGCTGTTCCCACCTGGAAGAAATTTTCTTGTAATGGCCATCTCGATTCTGGGCCACAGCTTCTAGTCTCAGTCCCTCCCAAAGAATACAGAAAGAACAATCTTTTGCTTTTAGCCTGCTTGCCTTCATTCTTGCTGGAAATTCACATATCATGTTATTGAAGAAGTACTTCACTAGTATTAAAATCTACTGTCAAGTTCAAAGGTGAACCGAAGACCAGTATTTCTCTAGAAATACTTGTCTGCAGAACCATATTGGCACTGCTGAGATGTCCAGTTTTGTGTCCTGAACAATTATTGGATTATTTGCCTTTCCATCAAGAGACAGTCATTGCCACAATACTCGAACCATAGTCTATAAAACACTGTGTACATCTATCTTCACTCTATCAGTTTTGCCTCTTTAGAGATTTCTGAATAATAACTTATGAGTATATGAGTTACAATAGCCATTGACTATACAAAAAATAAAAAATAACACAAAAACTTTCAAAATCATAATATGTTATGAAACTCTCTTTGAATAAGAAAATGAATAGACTTAGTATAAGATAGGGAGTGACCAGTATAAGAGACACTCCTTGGGTTCTGACCTTTCTGTCACTGACATAATTCAGAAAGATGTAAAGTTGAGGGTGAACCAGAGCCTCATTGTAAGATATATTTGTATCCACTCCAAATAGATTTTATATAAATGTATTCCTTTGATATGGCATGAGACTCCCTTATAGTACTTTTATATTTGAACTCTATTTCTACAGAAAAAGAGCAATTTTTCCAATCATTACAACAAATAATAAATTTGTGTTTCCCATGGGAACATTGTAGCTAATCTCTTCAGTAATAAAGGAATGTACTTTACTGGCAGGTTTGCTTATGTATAATGCAAGGATCTGTTACTTACTCAAAAACTTTATCACCATTAATACTTTGGAAAGTGAAAATTATAATATTAAGATTAAAGTTATGCAATTGTCAAACATCATAGAGTCACATAGTTTTAAAATATAGATCATATAGCTGTGCAGTCTTAATGCTCTTATATTTCTTCATTTTTTTCCATCAGCTAGCTACAGGTGTTCAAACAGAAATCATGTCACTTATACACATTTTAATTAACTAATTTGTGTAATGTGTAAGGGTGTTTTGCTTATACACATATCTTTGAAACATATGTGTGCCTGGTGCAAAGAAATGTGATTGTATCCCCTGGGACTGAAGTACAGGATAGATTTTTGCCACCATCCATTCAGGATGAAATCAATCCTGAATTATCTGGAAGGGCAACTCATGTTTTTATCAACTGGTACATTGCTATAGTCCCTGCTGCAAATTATATTCCATAGGTAGAAACTGAGCTGCTGAATGAGTGGACACTTTAGAAGAATAGTAAGTCTTACTACTGCAGATTGATATTGTCTCTTCTGAAAACATCAAATCTCCTCCTCTACAACTTAAAAAACATCTTCATCATCAAAACCAACAAAAACAGCTGAACCAATTTCCTATATTCTGGAAGGGGTATCAGCGAATAATGTCATGAAATCTGGGGAAAAATTTTTTTTAAAGACTATCCTCTTCAATATAGAATCAGGGGACTTCTTGATAAAAGATTGTAGATCACTGTCTCATTATGAAGTTTAAGTGTGAATGGGGATAAAATGGTGAGGAAAATGAAAGGAGAAGTTAACCTTCTGAAACCCACTAGTTTGTCAGCTATTAAATATGTTTAGATATACACTGTATGTTTGGAGACTTCTGTTTTTGGTTTCTGGAGATGAACATCCTCTCCTGTCACATGCATCTGAGAACAATATAATCTGCTTCACTACAAAAGTTTCTCCTGAACTTAGCTGACCATGGATGGATGTCTTGGGAGTAGTACAGAGCCACTTGTTCATCCTGGCCACCCAGCTATCTTAGCCCCAAAATAACCACATGGAAACTGCATTAATTAAATTACTGCTTGGGACGTTAGCTCTAGCTTCTTATTGGCTAAGTCTTGCATCTTAAGTTAACGTGTTTCTATTAATCTGTGTAACACCATGTAAATCACCACGTGCCAGTGGCTTATTGGCAAAGCATGTCTATCTCCAGCAGAGGATCCATGGCGCCTTCCGATTCCACCCTTCTTCCTCCCAGCATACAACCTAGCTTTTCACACCTAGTTCTTTTCTGCTCTTGCCATAGGGTCAAACCAGTTCTTTATTCATTAACCAATTAAAGCAACACATAAACAGAAGAACCTCCCACAACATTTCCCCTTTTCTGTGTAAACAAAAAGGAAGGCTTTAATTATAACATAGTAAAATTACATATAATAAAAGTTATCAAATAAGAATTGCAGTTACAATATTTATATCTAATTTATCTTTTATCATAACAAAAGAAAACTATAACTTCTTCAATTCCATCAAAGACTCCAGAAGGATATAATATTATCTAAGTAAACAGGAAGTACATTGTAAGTAACTTCCAAAACTCTAGAATTGACAGAGACTGCTTGCTGCCTGGACAGTCACCCAACGTACCATTGGGGCATCCATCTTCAGCCTACAGGCCCATAGTATTCAACAGACTTTTTCATGAAGCAGGAAATTTTAAAGACAGTTCTACCTATATTGGTAGTTGTCAGTCACTTTCTTCTGTGTCCTGCAGAATGTCTAGCAGACTCTTTCATAAAGCAGGATCCCCAAAGGATTGTCTCAGGCAAGTTCAGCAGTCATTTCTCTGTGGGTCCTGCATGTTCAGTTAAGCAGTAAAGGCAAGAGAATAATCTTGCTCAAATGGCTAATGAGTCTCTTTGATGCCCATCTTCCTCTTGAAGTAATTGGTGCTGCCAGGAGCAAACGTGTCTCATTGTCATGAAAAGTCCTAAATTCTTAAAACATTTTGAATGCCATATTCTTAAGGTCTCTGAAAGATTTTAAGAATTTCTATCTAACTGAAATACATCTCTGTACATCTAAAATCTAACTAACATGAGAATAAGCTTTACTATTATAGATGATTATCTATTATCTTATATTTCTTAATTATATGTTACATTTTTTAAATGAGATACATAAACACAATACCTTATTCAAGATCATATATATATATACAAGACTGACCTTAAATTAGCATCCATAAACCAAGATCCATACCAATGCAAATTATTCATATCCATATCATATCCCCCTTTAAATGTAAACAATTATTTATAGTCAATATTTGGGAATATGGGCATGGATTTGTCCATACTGTTTCCTGCACTTTGGAGGTATTGTTAAACAGGTCTTTCATGGTATAACCTATCTGCTAGGTTCCTCTTAGTTAGCAGTTGAGCAAAGTAAGTTTTTGAGGGTGTTTACAGCAACCTTTCAGGAGGGCGTGGTCTATCATACCATATTGGTCTAGAAGCAANTCACTTTCTTCTGTGTCCTGCAGAATGTCTAGCAGACTCTTTCATAAAGCAGGATCCCCAAAGGATTGTCTCAGGCAAGTTCAGCAGTCATTTCTCTGTGGGTCCTGCATGTTCAGTTAAGCAGTAAAGGCAAGAGAATAATCTTGCTCAAATGGCTAATGAGTCTCTTTGATGCCCATCTTCCTCTTGAAGTAATTGGTGCTGCCAGGAGCAAACGTGTCTCATTGTCATGAAAAGTCCTAAATTCTTAAAACATTTTGAATGCCATATTCTTAAGGTCTCTGAAAGATTTTAAGAATTTCTATCTAACTGAAATACATCTCTGTACATCTAAAATCTAACTAACATGAGAATAAGCTTTACTATTATAGATGATTATCTATTATCTTATATTTCTTAATTATATGTTACATTTTTTAAATGAGATACATAAACACAATACCTTATTCAAGATCATATATATATATACAAGACTGACCTTAAATTAGCATCCATAAACCAAGATCCATACCAATGCAAATTATTCATATCCATATCATATCCCCCTTTAAATGTAAACAATTATTTATAGTCAATATTTGGGAATATGGGCATGGATTTGTCCATACTGTTTCCTGCACTTTGGAGGTATTGTTAAACAGGTCTTTCATGGTATAACCTATCTGCTAGGTTCCTCTTAGTTAGCAGTTGAGCAAAGTAAGTTTTTGAGGGTGTTTACAGCAACCTTTCAGGAGGGCGTGGTCTATCATACCATATTGGTCTAGAAGCAATCCACAGGTTCTCATCTTCTGTGAAAAAAAAGAAGAATCTCTTTTCCAAAGCACCATATCCTTAGACCCAAATTCTGAAGTCAAGATGCCTTTATAATATATATGCTGATTTAGTTTAGCAGTCCATACAATGAAATGTCTCTCTGCATTTAGCTCATTCACAGTCAGAAAATTCAAAGATAACACAATAATATACATAATCCAGACTTTCTGTGCATATTTTCTATCTTTATGTGGCTATTTTTCTTTACTCCTTGAATCTATGATTGTTTGTACTCAGTATCTTTAGTGGCTGTACCCTTTTTTTAAAAAAAATTAACATTACTTTATGACTCTCTAAATTCTTTTTCTTCTCTCTTCCAAGCCTATGTACATTTATAGGTCTTTTTTATCTGGATTTTTCTTCATTGTACATATGTAATTTTTTCTGTACAGGAGCACTTTTTAAAATGCTAAATGCTTTTTAAAACATAAGCTGTGCTATTATTAAGGGAAATATGGAAGTATCTGTTTGCCTGCCCAATCTAAAACTTAAGCTGCTCCATCACTATGCTAAATACAGTACTTCCTGCTTGCTCACACAGTCCAACATGGTGGAGTCACTTATTCATTTAACAACCATACACAGGCCCATTTTCAGGCGCACAGCCAGTCCATGTTACCATTAAGCAAGTTGCAGCAATCTGCTCATGAATGCCACTCAAATGCTACATCTCCTGAAAGAGCCAGAGGTCACACTGGCAGCATAGCCAGAAAGCCAGCATTTTATAATGGCTATGAAAAATCTCTCTTATTGGAGCTGTGGCAAGCTATCAACAAACAAAATGAACCTGTGTTAAACTCTGTATTTTTTTTTTGGTCTAGAATTCCTTTATAAGCACTCTCTGGTTTTACATGGATATAATCAACCACATTGGAGTGTCAAACACAGACAAAATAAATCTTTCCTCCTTCTAAATCATATTTACCTGAGAAACTCTGTAACAGTGATGAAAAAGGACTAGCCTCTGGTGATCATGATGACTCCGTCTCCCCACACACTCACTTGTGAGTGCATGTGTGTGTGTGTTTGGGTGTGTGTGTGTGTGCATGTAAAACAGAGAGAGAGAGAGAGAGAGAGAGAGAGAGAGAGAGAGATTATAAAGTTGTAAAGTTGTATGGTCAAGGTCACAATTCATGTTTTGCCATCCATCTATGATTATAAATGTATGATACATTTCACTGAAATGATGGTCATTCTGTTTGTCCAATAGCCCTTTTCTGCTATAAAACATACAGAAAGCTATTATTATAGTTTATTAGCAGTGAATTTCCATTTTAAATTTTAGCAGTTGTCAAGAGGAAACTTCATATTGAACTATTATCAATGAAACCCTTCCAGAAGTATAACTAAAGTCCCTTCCATTATAATTCCCTTTTCCCACATACAAAAATAATAAGCAGCAAACTGACTGCATCAGGAGAAAATTTCAGCACACGCTTAGTTGACATCTGCTAGTTAAGTATTTGAGGCACTAATATTTCTTAAAATACTTTAACTGTGTTCTTGGATCTGTGAAATTCTGACTGCATAAAGTAGCATAAAATTTCTATTACCACATTTCTCTTTCCATAAAAATTTTACAACTTAAATTGTTTTAAATTATCTGTTATTAAGACTAATCAGTCATAGCCAGGCATGGTGGCACAGACCTTTAGTCCCAGAACTCTGCAAGAAGAGGCAGGTGAATTTCTGTGAGTTTGAAGCCAGCCTGCTTTACAAAGTAAGTTTCAAGATAGCCAAAGCTGTTACACAGAGAAACCCTGTCCCAAAAACCACACACACACGCACACACATACATACATACAAATACAAACACACAAACACACACAAAGACTGACCAATGGATAGACTGTATTTTGTGAGTAAGAAATTTACATAAATAGCTATTACTGAATTAAGCAAGAAATAAACATTAGGAAAACTAAAAAAAATCTTTGTCAATCAAGCCAGGTTCAGGACACTCAGACTTTTCTCTGGAAAGGTAGAAAGAGTGAGTAGGTAAATAAACAACAGCAGGTCTCCACTTACTATGATGTCTGGTAATTAGTGCAGAACTTTTACCACCTCAGTCAACCCCAGAATCAGATAAGATTCTTATTGAATTCTATGAGATCTAAAATGCTAATGCATAAAACAAAACAAAGTTCCTCCCTCTCAACTTCTAAGATGCTTTTAATAAACAAAACTGGATTTTATTTTCTTCTTTATCTTTTATGTCAAAAGATTTATGACTGGTTTGGTGACTTTGGTGACTCACATGTTTAACTACAATACTTGGAAAGCAGAGGCAATATGATCTCTATGAGCTTAAGGCCAGTCTGATCTATCAGTTCTAGAACAGAGAGAGAGAGCAGAGAGAGAGGAGAGAGAGAGAGAGAGAGAGAGAGAGAGAGAGAGGAATGAGTACTTTGCCTGATGTCTGCCTTGCATCATATGTGTGTAGAGGCCAAGAGGCCAGAAGAGAACTTGATATACAGACAGTTGGTTGTTAGATGCCTTATGGCTGCTGTCAACCAAACTCATGTCTTCTGCAAAGAAAGCAATACTCTCAATGAATGCTTTATCTATCCAGCCCAGGGATTTAATTTTCTTTGGCATTCACATTTCTTTTTCATTTTACCTGCATAGGACATTAGTAAGAGGAGATATATGGTAATCCATTGGCATAGGATAATGAATCACTTATTTTTAAAACTATGTATTTTAGAAATAAATTATATGGGGTTATTTGTGATTTGTGTATGGAGAATTTATTTGTTTGTTTATTTTTGTTTACTTTACAGTGCAAGGCATTAAATCCAAGTTAAGCATTCTATCACTACACTATAATCCCAAGATCTGACAAACTTAATTTTAAATGCCACCAGGAATTATTGTTAATACTAATTGTGAATTTAACAGACCTAAAACATAGTATGCAACCTTCTTTGTATGTCTGGGAGACAGTTTTAGAAGAAGGTTTTGAAGAAGACTTGCCCTACATATGAGTAAACCAATTCCATGGGCTACAGTCATTGAATGACTAAAATGGAGACAAAGTGTGGCATCAGTGTTAATGTCTTTGCTTCCTAGGTGTGGATGCTATCAGAATAGGATCATGAGGTCCATCATTATACTGTTCCATGACTTCCATGCGAAAGGCCAAAATAAATCCATTCCTAACTTTCTATTCCAAGATATTTTGTGAGTAGGAGGTAAATGATACATTAAAATTTTATTAATACAAAATAAAATATCTGGGAAATTTTAAATAACCATAATCATATTGACATATAGTAACGCAGAAACTCTATACATCTTTCTTTGTTCATAAAATCATTTCTACTTCTGAGAATTATCATCAAACCTGAAGAATAGAGTGAAATAGAAAGACTTCAACAACATAATTATGAAATAGAAAGATATATTCCAAGAATATGGAGACATTTCCTCATAACCAGATATATCAAGGTTATAGAATGTAAGAACAGATAATCTAGATGTTAAATAGCACTAAGCTATAATCCCAAGACCTAACACATGTAATTTTAAACTTCACTAGGAATGATAGTTAATATTGTCAATTTAACAGGGCAAAGAATCATGTAGGATACAATCCCCTTTATATATCTGGGAAGAGTTTGTAAATTGAGTTCACTGAGCTGAGAAGTCTCACCCTAAAATTGCTGTTCAATCTGAAATATTTTAGAAATTAGAAATATTTAAAGCTGTGATGGCTTGAAATTGATCAGTTTAGTTATTTTTAAAAGAACTGTGTATGTGACTATTATTTCATAACCACTTATCTCAGTAGTTTCTAATAATTTATTCTTCATATATCTGAACTTTGCAAAGAGCTCATTTGGGATGGCATATCTGTGATTCATAGAGCATTAGCAAAGATGACTCAAAATACAGGCATGGAAGGTAATTAGCTCACATAACAGAAATGTATATGGTTTTGAGCTGGAGCAATGGGCTATGGTCCATATTCCAACTGAGCATGTTCAAAGCATCACAATTGGGTTTCCAAAATAGAAGTCATAAGGAAGTCAATAAAAGAGATGCTTATTTGCTATCTAGATGGAGAACTCACATAACACATTTCTGTTATATTCTATTAAAACCCTTTCAAAATTATGATATCAAGATTTTTAATGATTTCAAGTTCAAAATACAGGATGAGCACATGAAAAAATTTATGGTGGTGCCATATTTCCAAATATGAAGTTAATCAATCTGTATTTTTTGTCCTTTTGTCTTCTTTATGCTGTCTTTATTCCCTTTTCATTGTTATTTGCATTGTTAATGTATATACTTGTTATCTATTCATAGAAACAAGATTGAATAACCATTTGATCTGGAGGTGTTACAGTTTATAAAATGTCACTATTACTAAAAAATGATTGGTAGTTCAAAAACACTTGTTTGGCTTGAACTGCACATATCCAAAGTATCTCCCCGTGCTTCTAATCCAGTGCTTTTTTCCATTTTTGTAGGTTAGGATATTATCTACAATTCTTCTCCGTCCTTCAAGACAGCATAAAAGATAATGCACAACCTCTAAAAGTGGTTGGTATGGTTTGGTGTTGTCTATGCTGCTCATTAACAATGTGGAGTTTGTTGTTGTTTAGTTTTGTTTTGCTTTTGTTGTTAGTTTTTGATGAATATATATAATGTAACAAAATAACCTCTTAAACATGAATAGAAACATATATAAAGTATGTTCTAACAAAAATAACCCTAAATTTGTGTCAATATACAAAAATCCATACCAATGTAAAATATCTGAGAATAGTGTTTGTTTAAAAACAGACTCAACAATCTACCCATCATTTTTATATTATATCCCCTGTTTTGTCCTTCAGAAAGTGAGCCCTGAATTTAGTCATCTTTGTTCAGATTTTCTCCTGACCATGACCAAAAACAAGTTGCAATCAAGCCCACTAAATGATGACAGACATCCACTGAACAACCAAAAACCACTGACCCCCACATCTTAGAAATGTGAGTGTTATAGTTTTAAAATATTGTCCTGTTGCCTGGAGGTGATAACATCAATATAGAAAACCTGAAAATTTTTTAAATAAAGATCAAGTCCTGGGAGAGCTAACTGTTGTCTAGTGTCCGTGTGATGGGAAAGTGCAAATCTTTTCTGAAGTCCTGTCTATGAGGCTGGACCATCTTAACTAGCAGGTTTGAAGTTGATTTAGATGCAGAATTTTGAGGAAACTACAAAAGTGAAATTCTGAGTGGCTGTATTCTGGGTTACTTGATGTTATCAGTGACTTTTTTGTTTTTATTTTGTTTTGTTTTGCTTTGCTTTGTTTTGGTTTGGTTTTGAAAATACAAACTTTTAAAGGTAACACATATTTGTATTAACCTAAGTATAGAATGTGGAGTGTGCACAAGTCAGTTACAGATGATACATTGTTTTATGTTTGAACTGTATAACCAAAGCTCTATTCACACCATATGAATGGATGGTATATAATAATGTGTCATGAGGACTCTGCACTCACCAAGATTTATGTCTTATCCAGTGGCAGTGCTGTTTCCATGAAGAAGAATCAACATACACATACCCTGTTCTGTAGTTGTTACTGACTTACTTCCTCATATTTGTTGCCAAGGTCATCAGGAGGTCTCCACTGGTCAAACCTGATCGCCAAAAACTTTAAAGGAATACATACTTAGCTTTTCGCTTCCTGTGGAAACAAAGGCACCTCTCCCCCAATGAAACACATTTACCAACTTCCATTCTGAAGCCATGATGTCTCTAAACTATATAGGCTGGATTATTTAGCAGTCTCTTTCATAATGCAATGTTTATCAGCTGCTGCTATTCATTCATCACCCAAAAAATTAAAAGTCAACAAAACATCGTAGAGGATCCAGATTCACTGTGTATTTCCAATCCTTATGTGACTTTTTACATGCTACTTTAAACTTTATTTTATTATTTTCAACCTAGTTTATGATTGTCCATACCCATTTTTAACTATATCTTTTTAAAGTTTTTTTCAGTCTGAACCACTTTATTATGCACCTACAGCCTTCTGTGATTACATGAGTCAAACCTTACACCCACTGTGCATCACCACACATGGTGCTGGCTGGCTCAAGCCTGAAGGCAAAGGCCCAAAGCTGTGTCTCTGTATGTTGTGGCCTTCCTGAGAGTTGTAGGGACTAGGAAGCTATGTCTGGCACTGTGTATTTGTCTGAAACATTAAAAAAAAAGCTTTCTTGGGTCCTATGTGGAAATATATATTTTTCCCAGATTGGATGACATATGTAATATTTACTTAGTTTGGACTAGTATTAATAAAACTCGGTAGTCATAAATTAAGATAAAAATCTGACCAATTCAAGGAACAAATAAGTGGCAGTTGGATGACCCTATTCTCTATGTTTCCCAGATGAAAAAGCCCTCAAAGTCTCCCTCAGCTGCTCTTTCTTTCTTGTAGTCTCTCTCTATTCAAGTTCCTCAGAACACCCACATCTCTATGGTTAATCCTGGTCAGCAAATCACTGATTGCTTCTTTAATTCAAGGTGGCTTTATTGAGACCATGGAGTGGCAGTGTGAATAATTCTCCTACAACACTTTGGTGCTGGATGAACATCAGATGATTCTTGGCTTCTTGAGCCCAATTATTAAAAGTCCATCAAAATAATAGAGAGGGGCAAAAAATATTCCAGCCTAGGAATATTATGTAGTCACTGGTACTTTTCATTATTTCCATTTCATTATTCTTTAAGACCATATAGTATTTATCTTATGTTGTAAATCTAAGAACATTCATTGAACTATCTTAGAAATAAAATTATTTCCAAGAATCTTTTTAAAAGGTTGACTCACGGTCCAGTCCTACACACCCCTGCATAATTAAGCTACCCTCAAGACAATTACCCAACTATAGGTTATGCAGAAACAGACATCACAACACCTAAGAAAAAGAGCTTTTAAATTTAGCTGCTCACTTTAGACTTTTACTTTATTCTCTCTTCCAGTTTAAATAGGGGTATTGATATATGCTCAACTTTCAACATCTTCAATCCAAAGTGCTGGGCTCTGGGAAAGATATTAAGGGATTGAAGAATAGAGAATGGAAATGAGGGAAAGAAAGAAAAGCAAAGGGAGGAGCAGAGTAAGAGAAGGATGGGGTAGTGGGGGAAAGAAAAACATGGAAGGGCAAAGAGAGGGAAGGAGAGAAGGTAGCATAGAATAAAGAAAGGGCTGGACAAATAGGTATGCAGAGAATAAGAAGAAAAAAAAAGATTTAGTCCAGGGTGGGGGGCAGGAGATCTATTCTAGAAAACACTGGCTCTATTATTTTAAGTTGGGTATTTGACAGCTGGTATTTGAAAAACATGCAAATAAAGAAAATGGATTTTCAAAAGTATTTTGAAACCACTGTGTAAATTCTCATGTATGTTTAAGATCATTTTATATAGAAAGGATTCCCCAGAGCAATACTCTGTACTGTTCTTCATTTTCATTAAAAGTTATTGTTTTAGCATTCTGAATTGAGCAGCTGTTGGTATATGTGTCTCTTGCCACACTCATAAAGMGATTTAATGTTTGATAACAGACTATAGCTCACATCTTCTATGGTTGGCTGCATTATTTATAGTTAATTTTGTAGCAATTTTATATATATGGAAGTCATAATTTGAGCTCTCCATTTTTAGTTCACAGCAAAACAAGACTTTTCATTTTAAATAGTGTCATTTACCTAGCAGCATTTCTGCCAGAGATGTTTTATTTCAGCACACTCATATGTCAAAACTGTGAGAAGTTTCCTGTTTAAACAGGTTATCCTGAAAGCTAATATGATTATGCTGAGAACTTACCTGTGCTCCCACAGCTTATTTCCATATGTATGTATAGCTCAGAAATGAAAAGACTTTAGTATATATGCATAGGATTAATTTATTAGTGAAGTGAAATTAGCAAATTGATGATCATAAATCAAAAGATACAATGACTGAATGTAAATTTTGATTGAGAACTGTTCTTCTGACACTAATACCTTCTGATTCTCATAGCCTTCACATCACAGAGCACTGTGGATCCACAAGATAAAATTATTTTATCCATACATTTTGTTTTAAGACATGCCCAATATAACTACCAACTGCTTTTATGAACATCGATTTCTTGGATCTTCTTGGTAGAAAATGGAGCCTGAAGTCATAATGTTAGAACTGCTTACTCTCCCATAAGGAAAACAAAACAGTGAGTGTTCTCCAACCTGGCTGCATGGAAAAGACACTATTTGTGAGAAGTTATCTGTAAAGGAAACCTATTTTGGAGTGACTTTTAGTAAAGGGGATAGGTTCATTCAAACCAAACTGTTAAACCCACACAGGAAAAAATAATATTCTGTTGAAATAGTTTGGTTTGGGAAATTGATAAGGAATGTAAATATATGATCTCTTAGTAGGATAAGAAAATTCCATTCAGAAAATCATTGTAGCCACTATGTGGGTATGATTGGGTAGTAGACACTCTGAGGAAGTCACAGAATACACACAATTACTGCAGGGCCTAAGCAAATCTTACTCTGGCTATTATGTTAGGACAGAATTTGAAATGAGACAGAACGTAAGAGTAGCTTGTCTATAATTACACACAACCAATCACTGATTCCTTCTTTAATTCAAGGTGACTTTATTGGGATCATGGAGTGGCCATGTGAATAATTCTTCTGCAACACTTTGGTGCTGGATGAACATTGGAAGATTCTTGGATTCTTGATCCCAATTATTAAGAGTCCATCAAAATAATAAAGGTAAAAAATATTCCAGCCTAGGAATTTTATGTAGTCACTGGTACTTTTCATTATTTCGATTTTATTGTTCTTTAAGACCATATAGTATTTAACATATGTTGTAAATCTAAGAACATGCATTGACCTATCTTAGACATAAAATTATTTCCAAGAATCTTTTTAAAAGGTTGACTCATGGTCCAGTCATACATATCACTGCATAATTAAGGTATCCTCAAGATAACTACAAAACTATAGAAGAAAGTATTAAGAAACTAAAAAGCAAAATTTCCCCTCCAAAGAAGTGGTATGACAAACAGCTATTGTAAAATCCATTCCATGTTAAGATAAAGACAATATGCCTCAGGAAGTTATTTTTTTTTACAGAAATTTAAGTTCTAAAATCAAATTGAATTCCAAAATGCCAATATATATTTTAAATTATAAAGTTAAATACACTTCAACAAAGTGTTGGCTCTTAGTCCTCTCATCTTGAAAACTCAATTATTGAACAGAAGGAAGATAGATAAAAGGAATAGTTTTAAGATTTGTAGACAGTATCAAAATAAAAATGATAGCTAGTGCAATGAAAACAAAATCAGGAGGGATAATGGCTTTGACCATCTGGCATACTGTGTAGAATCCCTGCCCGATTACTATAGAACTCAAACAAATGCCTGGCACTTTTCATTTCTTGTTGTTATAATTTCAGAGATTTTGAAACCTCTTGGGAGTAATTCCATTACAATTAAAAAAGTGTGGAGATTATAATTGAATGTGCAAATATAATTTGATTAGCAGGATTAAGTTCCTAAGACTTCTAACATAGAAACACACAGCTGTTAACACAGATATTATATTCCATTCTTGGACTGGATCTAAGTACACTTTTATATCACTTTTCTGTTTTGGTCAAGTATTACTTTCATGATTATGTGTCAAGTAATCAATTCTAAATCTGATGTCCAGGGTCTTGGCTTTCAGTGGTGAAGTCAGCAAGGGCCAGGGAGTGAAAGAGAAAAGGTCAGAGTTGAGTCAAAAGTTTTGGCTCGAGTGCTAGTGAGTCTGTAGACTGGAGGTTGATAGGACACAGATTGGCTCTTCATAGTGACTGACTAGTAGGAGCAGTGGGAGAGTTGCTTTTTTAATAAAAAAAAAACCCAACAGCCTCAAACTTTGGAGGCAGGGAGAGAGAGTCTGACTTGGATTTTTTGAAACTCCAAAGCGACATCTGCTCCAACAAAGCCATACTTCTTAATACTTCCTTAAATGAATAGGGACCAAGCAGTCAAATACATGAGTTTGGACAATCATTCTCCTGCAAACCACCACAGACATGTAATTGAAAATAAACAATGATCTCATTCTCAGAGTGAACTAGAGCTACTCTAGGGAGAAATCAGGCATACATTCCTTAAAATTTGGAACTTCCATGAAAATCAACTGCAGATCTGGGTCTTAGTTGTATTTCCTTGCTAGACTGCAGACTCCTGGTAATGCTATACTTGTTTTCTCTTTAAGTAATTTTTAGAACATCAAGGATACTTCAGCAACCAACATTTTTTTGTTGTTATCTTGACAAAAAGAGAATCAGGAGTAAACACATCCATGTGTCATCAAAATTGGACACAAAACATTNGGGGAAAGAAAAACATGGAAGGGCAAAGAGAAGGAAGGAGAGAAGGTAGCATAGAATAAAGAAAGGGCTGGACAAATAGGTATATCGAGTACAAGAAGAAAACAAGAGATTTTAGTCCGGGGGGTGGGGCAGGAGATCTATTCTAGAAAACACTGGCTCTATTTGACAGCTGGTATTTGAAAAATATGCAAATAAAGAAAATGGATTTTCAAAAGTATTTTAAATCACTGTGTAAATTCTCATGTATGTTTAAGATAATTTTATATAGAAAGGAATCCCCAGAGCAATACTCTGTACTGTTCTTCATTTTCATTAAAAGTTATTGTTCTAGCATTCTGAATTGAGCAGCTGTTGGTATATGTGTCTCTTGTCACACTCATAAAGGAATTTGATGTTTGATAACAGACTATAGTTCATCTCTTCTATGGTTGGCTGCATTATTTATAATTAACTATGTAGCAACATTATGTAGAAGTCATAATTTGAGCTCTCCATTTTTAGTTCACAGCAAACAAGACTTTTCATTTTAAATAGTGTCATTTACCTAGCAGCCTTTCTGCCAGAGATGTTTTATTTCAGCACACTCATATGTCAGAACTGTGAGAAGTTTCCTGTTTAAACAGGTTATCCTGAAAGCTAATCTGATTATGCTGTGAACTTACCTGTGCTCCCACAGTTTATTTCCATATGTATGTATATAGCTCAGAAATGAAAAGACTTTAGTATATATGTGTAAAACGAGGGCTGGCTTGTTAGGGTTTCTGTCCTGTCCAGTACCCCACAGCTGGCAAGTCCCAAAGAAAATCACACAGAGTCTACATTAGGTTATAAACTAATTGGCTCATTAGCTCAGTCTCATTAGTTCTTGTAGCTTATATTAAGCCATTATTCTTATCTATATTAGCCACGTGGCTCGGTACCTTTCAGTCAGGCAAGTTACATCTTGCTTCTCGGTGGTCCGGACTGGAATGGGGAATGGGCTTCCTCCTTTCCAGCATTCTCCTGTTCTTATAGCCCGTCCTCTATTTCCTATCTTGTTGACCCGCCTATACTTCCTGCCTGGCCAATTAGCGTTTTATTTAAATACATGATTGACAGAATACAAATAATTCTCCTGCACCATTTCCCCCTCTTTTTTTAAAAACAAAGGAAAATATCCATGGTCCATTTTTGGGGAATGCGGGTATAATATTCCAGGCTATTTCCGGCTGGTTGAGGGTGCTGATAATCTTATGGGGACCTAAAGAAAATTTAGAGTTATGATCAGTTCCTGACTGGAGTATCCTTTGAGTCTTGATCATCTCAGGCAGCAGTCTTGAAGCTGTTCTGGATGTAGAACTC